>JACDJE010000108.1:599609-612237 GCA_016647715.1 Pavo muticus | reverse complement strand
TATATATATATATATATATATATATGTATATAAGAAAGACAGAAACAAAACCCCAAAAAACTGTGGAATGAATTACTTTTTAATTTTTTTTTTCTGAACTTGCTCTTACAGGATGTGGAATCCTACAATTCCATATGGAGTTCTTGAACACCTCCAGCAGCTGGACTCTAGGATCAGTGTGTAGGTTCAGATGATCCTATAAAGGTAATGTAGATCCTGGCTCCTTGAGAAAGCCAGATTTGGTTTTGTGGCAGATTCTCATAGGTCTCACTGGCAGAAGGCACAGTAGCAGCATCTATGTGTACGTGGCTACATAAAGAGATGCTGGCACAGATCAATATCACAACAGATCCCCTTTCGCCCGTTCATCTTGATCCCCCATTTCCCTAACGTCAGCACTAGCAGACTGCAAGAGCTGTAAGAATGAACTTCATCAGGGGCTCCTGGTTCAGCCCAGTTCAGTGCCTGGCAGCAGGCCTGCTAACCTCCTATCTTCAGTTGCTCAAAACTAAATAACTCTGAGTTCTTCTCATCAGTTCTGTACTCTTCAGAGATTGTTTTGTGCTGTTTTTTAGTGAAATCACTTCACTTCTCATTTGTTTAATACAAATCCATCACAGCTGTTTTGTCTTCCTATGAACCTGTGTCTGTACCGTACTCAGAGCACACCATTCATTCCTACATTCCTCTTTGTCAGTATATTTTGTGCAGTTTGCCCACTCCACTGGCTGCCACTTTCACTTCATTGATTCTGCCTGCACAGCCACAAGGATCCTTGAAATAATTACATCCTTAGCAAAGAACAGCTTGCTGGTGATTACCAGGATTTGACTGCCTTGACACCACTGGCTGATGGAGCTGCAGCAGGCAGTTATGGGAAGTTATGATTTCATTTAGGATTTCTACTCCTTGTTTTCCACTTTGTGCTTCCTCCTGCTCCTGTGAAAAAAAAATAATGCAGGATGAATCAGTGAAATGATGTCTGCAAGGACCAAGAAGTCAGAGTCAAGTCAGACAGCTGAGACTCTCCAGCTTTCTTTCAGATGGCCAACATCACATTGCAGAGTGGTTGCCAGGCTGCTTAAGCAGCTGTTCTGAATGGTCCTGCAGTTGCCTTTGGCTCTCAAAGCCATGTAGGAGCACCAAAGTTTTGAATGACTCTTGCTCTCAGTGCACTAATCACCACATGCAGATTTAGCTATTTTTATGGCTCTCATCAGGCTACAGGTTTTGGAAGACTCAGGTGCCATGCCAGCTTCACAGACTAGCTTTATACAGCAGAACAGAAAAGCTGTAGTGATGATTAATAGCTGACAGCACAATAAAATACCAATGCTTTGTCATGTTGAAAAATCATACCTACTTGGCAGAGAAGACATTAAGGATCGCAGCACTGCTGGGAAGCCTCAAAAGGGCCAGGTTTTCTCTAACTCCTTGCATCTTTCTCCACAACCATTCTCTTGTGTTTGCAGTGCATTTTTGTGGCACAGGTTGCCACATTAGTGCAGTATCTGAGCATGTGAGGAAGCCTTTATCTTCATTAGCACTGAGGATTGGCAGCATCAGGAAGTCTGGATCCTGTCTCCCATCTGGAAACATCCAGCACCCAGTGACCACTGTCATGTTTCTTCAGAGCACATATCTGCAGTCTCGGCAATGTTAATGGTGATTAAGCTGATGTGCTTGCATCTAATATCCTGTTTCCATTGTTTCACAGGTAACATAAAGAGGGGAAGGTCTCTTCTGTGTTTTCCTATCTTACCGCTTTACGAAGCAGGAATTAAATGCCAGCTTTTGTGATAGTGGCAATGTGAGAAAAGTCACATTGAACCTCCTGGGTGATGCTTGAAGTGGGTGAAAGATGGAGTTCACATTTTTAAGAGGTCATTTAAAGTGCTTTTTAAAAACTCGGCTGCGTCTCCATTGAACTGATGAACAGTTAAGTAACGCATTTCACAGAAGAACAACTGGATAACTTTCACTATTAAATGTGAATGGTAGTCACCAGCTTATTGGCAGTAGAAAATTCCTGATTCATCGAAGTGTATGCTACTCACTGCTGCACCTGCAACACCTGAAGTCATGAGAGATGAAAACTAATTGTTTCGTGGTGCCCCTGATAAACACAATTAAGTTTGTTTTGATTTTGGACTACCAAAGTTGAAGTTTTTACCTGTAAATGTGGATTAAATGGACGTGTCTGGGTCAGAAGCGTAAGAATGACCAGTCTGGAAAACAGCTTGAAATTGTAATGTTGTCCTTGGGAATCTAGAAGTGGCTCTTTTCTTCATGCTCATTACCAATGCTGTCTTAAGAAAGGTATTTTTTATCAAAAAACTGTCCTGTGACAGATTCCTTCAATAAGATTGGAGGGAGAAAAGAGATGAATTAAAACTGAAAAACTATCGGGGATTTTTCTGATGATGTGACAGAAATCCAATTATATACAAACAGCTCCAGCCCTGTGCACAAAAATCTTCAGAGTGACATTGCTTAAAGGTTTTTACTCTGTCACAAATGGAAAATTTACAAGTGTGAGGTTTTTTCTCTTCTTTAGTGAAAGAATTTCACTCAATGCAAGCTATTACAAAAAGAGATTCTGGGTTGTGAAGTGTCAGCTAAAGTATTTGTGCATGAAATTCTGAGGAACTGAAAACAAAAGTTGCACTTCTGAAACCAATTTTTCTTCTCATTCATATACCTGAATTGAGATTTAATTGTCACCTGCAAGTGTGAGACTAAATGCACAAGCATCTAATTTATACTTGAAAATGAAATCACTACTTTGTGTTCTTGGTGTGGTCTGCTTCTACAGAGTTATGAAGAATTAGGCAATGACAGGAAATGACGTATTTCAAAGGATTAACATGGATCTGTTCTGTTGGCCTCAGTGCTATCTGAGCCAAATCCTGGTCCTGCTGAAAGCAATAGCAAAACAGTAGTCTCCTTTTCTTGCACTTCAGCCCTCTGAACACATTAAAAAATAATAATTGTACAGAGGCAATTGTCAGGACTAGCTCTCTGCATGTCTAGATGCAAGCTGGAGACAGGAAAACAAAGCTGGATGGTATAAGGTAGCATTCAGTATGCTACAGATTGGGAAGGGAGGGCTGTGTACCTCATTTTGCTAACTTGGGGTTAGCTCAGCAACCTCCTTTAAGTCTCTTTTGCTAGGAAGCACTGACAACACTGACCAAGGATCTTTGCAAATGAGCATCTCTCAACTCACCTTCCAAATATTCTGTCACTTGGTTTAAAAACATCCCCAATTTAAACAGTTCAAAACCTCAATCTTTGCTCTTTCCAGCAAATTCTATGTTTCCACGAGCATGTCTGCACCTGCAGAATCTTGGCAATTTAAAGAAAGAAGGAAGGAAGGTCATCTAATTTATTGTTTCTGTTCAAAAAAGTCAGGATCCAGACCTAGTACGTGGAGGTATTAGTACAGGAGAGCAAGGTGAAGAACGCTATGGAGAATGTGATTCTAACTAGAAAATTATATTTTCCTTCATTATCTGCTTCAGTCTTCAAATTCTAGCCAGAGGTGTGGAAAAATCTCATTTATGTTCCTCACTTTAATCTGCTTGAACGTGAAGTAGCTTGAGCTAAATTCAGTGCGACGTTCCCATCAGCCTACAACATTCCAGCCACTCAGAGCTACGGTGAGCCCTCCTCTCGGCTTCCTTGAACCACACTTTGGATGACAAATGCCCCTTTAGGGATATATTCTGCAGCCAGGCTTCACTGTGACTGAATCTAAGAATATGCTGCCTATTATGGAGGCAGCTGAATGTTACAGCACTCTGCACTGCTAGAACGGTGTTGGGTATTCTACTGTTCTCTTAGTGGGAGATGTATGCTTATAATGTAGATTGTAAATTGCGATGCAGTGTTTTGGTCATCTTTATACATCTTTTTGAAAGTATTAATAAAAATGAGTATTCCTTTTTACAGTAGCTTGCAGTACTCATTGAAAATCATTTCCATTTTTCTCTCTGGAACACTGGAAAACCACTGCTGAACGTGATGACAAGCTGAGGGTTCTCCTATTCCATGGTAATGGCAAGCAGCGTGCAAGGGAGACAGCACGGTCCTGCTAGCACTTTCTAGTTCAGTGGTCTGGAAATGGAGAGATAATGCTTTCTGAACAGGCCATGGGATCTTGTGACGCCAACTGGTAGACTGTGCATCCACAGGTAGAAGGTATAAAAGTGCTGTCTGAAGCTGCCTGCTAATAACAGAAAAAAAATCATAGAATCATAGAATGGCTTGGGTTGGAAGGGACCCCGAGGATCATCAAGTTCCAACCCATCTGGGGCTTTTTGCAGTTACAAGTTTTTAAATTAATCAAAGTCTGGAGGCTCTTGTGTAACAGAGCTCACGGAAAAGGCTTTCATCAGTTGAGTGCCTTACGTAAAGAGGACCGAATTCACTGGCTACCCTAAAAAAGATACTCTGATCGAATCTGCATCCCAAAATATCCTTTTAGGATGAGAAGAATGCTTGTCTTCTCTCTTTGTGCCCAAATTCTTTTTGTTAGATCCGAAACCTTGCTAAAATGCTAAGGCTTGTTTTATGATGGCGACCAGATCTACTTGTAATCTGAGCACTTTCCCCATTATTAAAATATCTAAAGTTGAGCTGTTCTGAGAAATTAGAAACCTTGAGCTTCAGTTCAGAATCTCCAAGGTGAATTACTTGGTGGAAATTGTATTCCTTAAACTGTGAGTCGCGTAGCAAAAACCCACTGCAGAGAATGATTACCAAGCAGCAGATGCTGCAGAACCTACAAACTAAACATGTCCTTAAAATGGCATACATGTGACCCTGAATAATTGGTGTAAGCTATTTCTGAACAGTATAAAAGTCCCAATTATCAGCCTGCAGGCATGCTGCCTTCAGTAGCAAAATCCAGTATTCCTTGTGTTAGTCCCAAATGGGCACACAAACACAAACTTAACAAGTCTTTAAGCTTGTCTGTTCTTTACAAAGGTGCCTACATGAAAATTCAGAAACGTTTTTGATACATCAACTTGGCTTAGCAACTGCATTGTTATGAAAACTCAACTTCGAAAGATATGTAGTAAGACAGAACCAGCACAATACTTTTTTTCCCCCTATGCATTATGAGGTTCCTGATATTTCAGTTTTGGTCTATTTTTTGAAGCAATTTTCCATGCAGAAGGACTTTCTGTATGCTGGCCATCTCAATAATCAGGAACTGCTTTTAGCATGAAGAGCATATTCACGTTATTTTCTGTTCAAATGGAAAAAGAACCACTCCAACAAATGACTCCTTGCTCTTTCATGGAAAAGGTCAGTCTTTATTGTATTGCTTTCAGATCTGTACATAGGAACATGAACTTAATCTGCAAATTATCTTGCGTTAGACAATGAATCCACCTAACAAAATTCAGTCTCTGATCTGTTTCAAAGCTTGCAATTGAAATAAAGTCTCCTACTAGTGCACTTCTTGTCATAATACTGCCCTGAACAGAACCTTGCGGCACTCCTGGATATGTTCCCCTGAGAAAGCACGGATGTGGAACTATTGGCTGGTAGAGTTTTCAGTGTGTGAATGCAAAACTTGCTAAAGCAGCACGTACAGTGTGTCCATTCAGGTGAAATGGTATTTATTGAAAAGTTTATCAAATCTGAGTAATACCTTGATTTTCTTTATAAGAGAACATAGCTTATATTATTTGTTCACAGAGTCCATCCCCGAATTACCTATGGAAGCCCAGTACTGTACATGAATCACAGCAGGTAGTGCACACTCAAGAGGCAATGGTCATGAGGAGAGTCACAGCTGACAAGGTCTGATAACAACTCTTCTCGTTGTCCCCTTGTCCTTCTTTTCACCTCTACATTTCAGAGTATAGTTTCTTTCCATAACTTGATCCATTAACCTGGTCATAATCCATTTCAGGTGTTTAATGAATCTGTTTAAAAAAGAACACATAACAAATACATAGTAACCCTCCAGACCCACAGTGAACGGAGAAGTCACTGTGTACATTAGATACAACACCATGCCATCTGTTTCTTTCAGAAGTAAATCAATCAATCAACTCTTTGAGGTACTCAGGTGCTGCACTGACAGCAAAGAACTCCAGCAGGACCTCATAACATTGAGTGGGCAAAGAAAGGCAGGTGACCTCAGATGATGTAGTACAATCCAATTATGGAGAAATAATCTACACCTGCCTATGTGACACTGAGGTTGGGGCTGACAACTACAGCTAGGCATCACCACCACCAACAACCTGAGCTCAGTATCTCGGCCGTGGCACACAAAAAAGCCAAGAAAACTTTGGACATCATCATGAAGGGCACTGAGAAGATGGTGAGTACCATAAAAGCCACTGTGTGCCTGCATCATGAGTACTACGTGCACTTCTGGTTTCCATATTTCAAGGAGACCATGGTGTAGCACAGAGGGTAGAGAAGAATGACTGAACCATAAAGATCTAGGGGAAGGAGCAGCTCATTTCAGGTTTGAGGGGCTGGGAGAAGGAACTGAAAAGCAGTTATTACAGGGCTGGGCAGTGCCATGCCCTCTAACATCCCTAGTTCTTCCACTGGGGATGCGGAAAGCACAAAGGGAGCACTGCAGATTTTGGCCAAGTTTATGTGCGCTCCCAAATGGCATCACCTGCCACTGCTGGAGCCAGAATGCAGGCAGGGTGATCCTGGTATGACTTGTCCCCATGTTACTCTGTGCCACTTAGCTGATGCAAAGCCAGGAGCGAGAAGCACTTCTGTGGTTAGTGAGGTTCTTTTCTCAAATGCTTAACACTACAGCACCCTGCTAACAGCAATCATATGCTCAATATCCTAACTTCCAAACCAAGTGGAACAGCAGTTCTACCAGTTACAAATGTGATGGTTATCTGAACAAACACAGTGGTAGTTCTGAGAGATGGTTGTTCTGTGTTGCAGATTGAATCCTCAGCTGACTTAAAAACAGCACAGCAAAACGTGCCGGGCTTCCAAAGCAAAGCATAAAGCTGTCCAACTAAGGTTTCAAACGTGGCTGCAGGGCTGCTAGACCAGGACAGTAATTTGTGGTGGCAGATATTAAATACTGTATGAATGATACAACTGACCAGGATATTCAATCTTGTGTTTCTATTCTGTCCTTCAAATTTTATGTGAACCTAATCCTTAACAGAAAACTAAAAAAAACCCTGGAAAATCAAAAGATAACAGATGTTTTTCAGATCTCAGAAGCAGTCATCCAACAGCCTGAACATACCTGCCAGCATTTAATAGCACAGTTGGGAGAGCACAACTTCAGCATTAGAAGAAGAAATGCAGCCACGGTGTTTTTGTGAATTCCATGGGTGAAGTCATTGTTTGTGGTGGGCTGGACCAAAGGAAACGCAGTGACCCTGCTCTGCATCCAGGCATTGTCTGCTTTGTTTCCCAGCTTTCTAAAAGCATTTCAGATACTGCGGCCTATTTGGGCCATGCTGCCTGAGCAAGCCTCACCTCCTTTTTCCTGCCCCTTCAAAGAGAAGCCTTAGGTCAGTCACCTGAACTAGAGCTTTACACAGTAATACATCATCTGGTGTGTGTCATTATTATCCATTGTACCCTTGTCATATACGGGTTCCATTAGCCTTTGCTTATTTTATTATGGTTGGATGGACCATACAGTTCTCACAGAGGAATACAGAACAGAGCACGAGGAGCCACAACCCACTTTTCCATGAGCTGTGACAAAGGGGAAAATTGCTGTTTAGCAGTTGGGAAACAACACCCTTTGCAGGATGAAGGGAAGTTCAGCAGTGCATTCCCCACAGCAGGTCACAAAACTGATGCTTCTCAGCACCTATCTCCAGAGCAAGATGGAGTTGGTTATTCAGGGCAAAAGAAAACCCCTAGCAGTGGGACCCCTACCACGGCTCCCCATTTCCACTGATCCCATTCCACACCAACCCCCCACCAGGCCTTGAAAAGAAAGATTTTAAACCCCTTAGTACCAGCATATGTTGGAGTTTCTACAGATACTTATGGAATTCTTGACAGAATGTTCAACCTCTTAAAAAAAAAAAACAACTCGTAGAGGAAATGCATACTGCTCTACATGAAGAGAATGTGGGTTGTAAATTGAAGGAGTAAATTTGTGTCAGATTTTCCTCAATAGTTTCAGGTGCCTGAAAGAGATACTGATCTTCCTGCATTCAGGTCTCAGCTGCACAACTTTTCCAAAAGTTTCCGGTTTGATTCTGTGATTGATTTCAATACACTTGCTAGCTCTTTTTAATGAACTCTGATCTCATACCAGGCTTGAAAAGTAGGCAGGATATATATTAGAAACACTTTTTGTTCTCAGATAGCATCCCTCAAACTTTTCACCTGTTTTTTCCCAACTTTGTGGCCAGACATAACGCTCAGGCTCTATAACTGGGAAGAAAAAGACCATCTGAAAATTGCCCTGAAGAAATGGAAAGCCTTAGCCATTTCTGCATACTACTTAATTCCTTGGGATGCTCGTACTCCGTATAAATTAGCATCATTATGAGGGAAGAAAGACAAAGAGTTGGACGAGTCCAATATACATCCTAAATTTCTCTAAACAAATTATTCTTCTATTTTAGGATTGCTAATTGTCATCTGAAACGAAGTGTTGTTTTGCCCATTCTCAAGAGAAAACAAACAAGAAGAATCAAACTGAATTCAACCTGCCAGGCTGTGGTTAGCGACGTTGAACGGACAGTTCATTATTAAGCCACAATTCTGGCTTCTTTCCATCTAGGACAGAACTCCTTCAAAGAACCACTGGAATACGAGTCTCCTTACAGCAGAGCTGCCAGGTGAGTTTGTGCATTCAACTTCTAACAATTTTAGTAACACCTAAGAGTTCACAGCTCTGAAAATTCCAGCTGTTGCTCTTAATGCTGCCATTACTGTAACTGATAACAAAACAGACGAATTATCCATCTGATGGAGTCAATGATTCACCTTTTTCTTTGGCATGGAGATTCCTACAAATAAGGGAAGAGCATAGCGAAAAATGAGAAGGCTAAAAAAAGTAACAGATCACTCTGCTCATTATTTGTACGATTCCAAGTCAGGGAGAGTCCTACTGCATTTATGTGCATCCTGGCATGGCTGGTGGTAACGTTCTTCTGATCCGCTCCTTTACAAGGCATCTCAGTTTCTGAGATGGAAGAGAAGCACAGCTGAGGTAAGCTCACAGAAGCCGCCAGTGGCAGACCCAGGCAGGAGCCCAGCACGCTTATTTCCCTCCCCACTGGACCACGTTGCCTCCTGCAGACACTGAGCCCTCAGCTCTAATTGGCACTACTTTGATAAGCTGATGAGTACAGCTATTTCTTTGACTGATTCAGGATTTACATGCTGGCAAAGAGCAGTAGTGCTGAGTCACGAGCTCTTGGGTGCTGGATTCTGCTCACCAAAGACATACACCGTAATTCATTTTGAAGGAAAAAAACCATAGGTAACACTTGTACAGTAGGATTACATAAATCGAATATTTCCAATTTGGTTTTCATTATCAATTGCTCATTATCCCTCTGATTAGAGTACTTCATGATGAGTCACATCTGATTTTAAGGCAGCGCAAAGACAACAATCACATCACCTTATTCCAGGGGACTTCAAATATAACGAAGGATCTGGCATACCCAAGGGAATAAGATAGGTGCCATGAGTCAGCTCAATCCTGCTCAGCTCACACAGATGGATTTCTCCATTTGAGTAGGACTGGAGGCCTCTTTGAGCTCTTAGTTGTCTATCTTCAACCTCTGCCACCAATTATGTTTAGGAACCTGAACATAATTCTGCTCCTATTGAGTATATTCAGCTGAGGTTTTCAGCGCAAGAGAGAACACAGCTCTTCTGATCCACGTGCTCTTTTACATTGAAATAAGCCTTTCCACATTGTGCAGAACGGCCTCTTGGGATTTCCTCCCTTTGTATCCCTGTTCACGCATGCCACTCATCTCCTGCGTGGCAGGCAACGCTTTTTAAATGCAAGGAGCACACCTGCAAGGCTTTAACTGAGGCTAATCACTGCTTTTTAGTTGTTCTCAGTAATGGCTGGTGAGTCACATGAAGAGCACTCCTCTTATTCTTAGTGCAAAGAGCAATAGTCCTATCACTTCATCCCTCTTGGTAAAGCTGAGACCACTCTTCCTGCATCGTGTGCTGAATCCTCAGCATGCCGGCTCAAAGTGAGCAATCCTGTGCCCATGGCTTCACACAGGGAGCCGGTGGTGACGAATGCCACAGCATTGTGAAGAACTCCGTAAGCAGGATCTGAGCATAAATCCCTTTTCATGGTGACGTGCTGAGCCTTGGCCTGGTAGCTGAATAACCAGGCAATTTGCAGCCGGTTGCTGAACATATAATTAAATATACAAATAGACGAAGCACGGTAATGGTGTATGCTTTGCTCTCTGGTAATTGCAGATTTGTGATTTGGTTCTCAGTGGAAACAACAGTTTAAGACGACAGCTGCCAAACGACAGGGCTGAGCACTGCGCTGAGCGGGCCGGCGCTTACCTCTGAGCATGGTGACATCACTGCCATTTCTACATATGGAGGTGACGTTGTCTTACAGTGAGAGTACCAAGTACTTTGCAGAGCTTCTTAACCTACTAATATAAAGGAAAATGTTAAGAAGCCCATTTACTGACATTGAACAGAATGGTGCTCATGTCTTGTGCTCTATTAAACGATGTGCTCGTGTAGTAGGAAGAATCCCCTGCGTGAGCTGATGTGCCTGTTGTTCTCCTTGGGTCTTCCTGAAAACCAGATGAACTCACTGTAACAAATCCTGGTCAGCAGAAAAGTCCTCCACCATCACCTAATACAAGCATTATAAAATGCTTATTTTCTGAATCCCTGTACTAGGTGATGTTGGAGTAATAAGATCTGGAGTTTGGGGAAAGGTGTTTGTGAGGAGCAAAGGGTTATGACTTTCTGCGCAAAAGATTTTGCTTAAATTTCCATTAATTATTATGAATTTCTTCCCCTGAAGACAGGAGATACCGGTCTGAAGGATACTTAGGAAGGCTTTTGACTCCTATCCCTGTATTCTAACCCCATGTGTTGTTTGCCCAACTGAAAAGGGCTGAGGACAGCCACAGCAGCAGGCAGCAGCACGGTGTGGGCAGTTCAGCTCTGCTACAGATCTGTGCCAGCGGAAGGGATTCTAACCCAGTCACTTGGGATGTACCAGACACGCCAACGTACACCAAATGTATGTGCGCTTTTATCTGTTGTAACTGCAGCGGGATTTCTCCAGTAGCAAGAGATACGTGTGTCTCCAATGCCACACACACACTTCTGTGCTCCCACGTGCCGTTGTCCAAGCCTTGCTCAGCAGTGTTGGTGCTATCCATATCCATCCAACACCACCAATTCCCATTTCATATTTTCTAGGCTATTGACCAAAACCTGACACTATTGCTTTATATGGAACCCTAATGGAAAGATTTAGAGAAGAGTTTCAACCTGTATGAAGGACTGCATTGTAGAGATGTGGTTTTGCTTTTATGGTGGTTTTTTTTCACGTGGAAGACACTAAAATAGCACCGTGACAGGCAGCACTTGTGCGACGTGTTCGCCAAGGTCATGTCTGTGACCTTACAGCAGAAACCCCAACCTGCACATTTTCAAGTAGAACTTGAAAGGCATTTTCAAACTCACAGGCGATATTTTGCTTAAACATTCTGCTGGCAGATCTGGGTACACTTAAACTGTGAACGTTTTTGTTAACATACATTTGGCACAGAACGTCCTCGCTGGAAATAGTGGTTTTCTCCCCAACTGCAGTTCAGCGTTACAAAACACTGAATCCTTACATTTCCAACGTGGCAGCGTCACCGACAGCTACAGCGGTAACAAAACGTTTGATCAAACAAACCCTCGTGCTTCGATCGCTGCGACGATCCCGGGCTACGGCTCACAGCACCTTCGAGCCCCGGGGAGTGCAGCTGCTGACCGCCCGCAGCCCCGATGCCGCGCTGACAGCCGCAGCCGCCCGGAGCGCAGTTCGACCCTCCCCTCGCGCTGCCCGCGCCCTGCCGGTCCCTCCCCGCCGTTCCGAAGGCTGCGGGCCCCCGGGAACCGCTGGCGCTGACTTACTTCGGCGGCCCCTCCGCGGCCCGGCCCGGCGGCGGCGCGTTCTGGAGGCGCCGCGGGGGGAGAGGCGGCGCGGGCATCCCGGGGCCGCGCCGGGACGGCGTCACTCCAAGTAGGCGTCAAAGACGTCCAGCTCGCTGTCGGTCTCGTACAGCGCGGAGCCGGGGTCGGAGAGCACCCCCAGGTCCACCAGCGCCTGGTCCATGTCCTCGGGCAGGAAGACGATGCCCACGTTGAGGACGATGTACTCCATCAGGAAGGCGTAGTACAGGATCAGCACGTTGACGAAGAACAAGCCCACGTAGAACATATAGGGCAGCACCAGCAGCGCGTGGAAGGCCCAGGACTCCAGCGAATCCAGCCGTGCCGACACCGCGGCGGGCATGCAGCCGGGGCGGCGGGCTGCGGCCCCCGGGGCGCAGAGAGGGGACGGAGCCGGAGCGGACCTGCGGGGAGAGGCGGCACCGCCGAGCTGCGGGCGGACCGCGCGGCTCCGGCTGCCGCAGCC
>JACDJE010000108.1:375029-599088 GCA_016647715.1 Pavo muticus | reverse complement strand
TTTTTTTTTTTTTTTAAACATGGGTTTGATCTCGGCTCCATCCCTTTAGCCGCCTGAAGCGCACAACCGGAGCTCCGCCCGCACGGCCGCTCGTGGCTGCGCTCCGCTCGGGGTCGGCCTTCCCGCTGACCGCTCCGCAGCCGCCCGCCTGAGGCGACGAGCGGTGTCAGAGCCCACGCGCTACCCCATTATGGAAGGAAGGAGCGTGCACACACTGAGGGCTGTGTCGGCTGATGCTGACTTTGTTTGTTTACATTCTTCCCACATATGGAGCCCTGAGGGCTGGCTGTGGCCGCAGCACCCCTCGTGCCCGGAAAGCAGCCAGCGCCCCGGAGCACGGCGGCCCTGCAACCCGCCACGAAGGAGGGCACTGCCGGCAGTCCCCGCTGGGCGGAGCGGCGCGATGCCCGCTGGGAGCTGCAGTCCGCTCCGCGGAGTACTTCCCGGCGTGCCCCGGCCGCGCATGCGTGTGGGTGCGCGCCGGTGGCCGTCAGTGCCGTTGTGCTCCGTACGCGGCCTCCGCCGCCCGTCTCCGTGGGGCCATGAGGCGATAGACCCCGCCGTGCGCCGCCAGCATGTTCGGCCGCTCTCGGAGCTGGGTGGGCGGCGGGCACGGGAAGGCCTCCCGCAGCATTCACTCCTTGGACCACCTCAAGTGAGCGGCGGCCGCCGGAGCTCGGGGCGGCCGTGAGGGGGACGGGTGCGGCGGGCGGGAACGGCGCTGCGGCTGTGGGGGCGGCGCGGGGCGGATTGGAGCCGTGCCGTGCCGTGCCGTGCTGTGCTGTGTTGTGCTGTGCCGTACTGTGCTGAGGGGCTGCGCTTCCGGCGCTTTCCCTCCCGTGCCCTTCGTGGCGGCTCCCCTCGGCGGGGGTTCTGTGCGTTACTGCGGTGTTTTTGTCCCGGAGTTCGGCCCCGCGTTGGGCAGCGGCCGTGTCTGCTCGCCCCGAAACACCCCCGGGGCAGACGCGCTTCCGTGAGGTGGTGCCGCGCTCGTGGCCGCGGCTTTTAATTTGTAACACCGTCACCGGGTTCGTCCTGGGAAGTAGAGCGTGAGAGACGATAAAAACAAGAAATATCGCGTTCCTTCCCGCTGGGGCTGAGCGTGCTTCGGGCCCGGGGGACGCGGCGCTGCGCTGTCCGCGTTGCACGCCGTGCTGTTGGAGGCGGCGGAGCGGGAAGGGCTCCTGCTGGCACTGCCGCTGCACAGCTGGGTAACGCGGCTGCACATCGCAGCATCTCTTCCGAGCGCTCCGCTGCCGGGAGATGGATTAATGAGGTCCCCTGTGACGGCGTCTCTTTCTGCTGAGCAGGAAAGGATGAGCGTGGAGAGAAGCGTTTTCTAAATGAAGTTGCTGCCAATACGCAGCTCGCTGAGAAACGTAAAGTTGGTGGCTTTCGGTGGTTGGTCAGATTGTAAGAGAGCTTGAATCGGGTCTGACAGCATTGACCAGGATGTGCTCACACAATATTTGGGTCTTGCAGTTGCTGTATCACAATGGTTTATGGTTTCTGGTCCTTACCTAAACTAGAGAAATGTTTTAAACCAGCGAGACTGAACTGCGTTGTATGACAGGGAAATCAAGTCCATAAAACTTGGACTTGGACGGAGCGCAGTGAGTGAGGCAGCAGTACTGTAGGAAGTGATCCGGGAGGGTCAGGTTGAGCCTGTAGTATGCGACATTGCAGGGAAGAGCCACGCTCAGATACAGGCATAGCAGTGTTCTCATTACAAGGGATGGTCTCTCGGTACTATTCTGCTTGGGGAGCTTTAGGTCTGTCTGGGTTTGGTATTACGCTTGCAGACAGAGCAAGGGTGCTGATGCATGTCAAAATTTGAAGAAACTGAGTTCAAGTGTAGAAGGAAAAGGCTGATGAGAGGAATGTTCATCTCTGAGGCAAGAAAAATGTGATCTCGTGTTTCCTTGTAGCCACGGAGGGTAGAGCAAGTGATATCCAGCTGGGTTTGCAGCAAAGAAGAATTGGGCTGTGCTTATTATGTCTGACTTCTTACCTGAGAGCTGAGGTACATATTTCCCTGCTAAAGCGCCAGGTTGGGTTGGGTTTGTTGTGTGCGCCAGGGGCGTTGCAGTCAGCCCCGATGAGCTCACCTGCCCGTGAGCTGTCTGTGTTCCTGCCTTTTCAACTCCAGCAGAATCCCACCTTGTACTCCTCGTCACTGAGCTGTGCAGAGCTCACTGACCTTGCTGTTAAAAATTAACTTAGTGTATAGACAGTATACTATGATAAGTTATGAGAGCAAAATTAACCAGGGCTGTCCCTTAGGGAGTACTTCTACTTCTGTCTAGTTTGTAGACAAGACACCTGTTTAGTGAGAGTTACTGCTTTTTATCAGCAGCTGTTGGATCTGGAACTTCCGTTTCTGTTAGTTTGAATGCAGTTTGAGACTTGCTTGAGCAGATTGGCTGAAGGCACATTGAGGTTGTTTGCATGGCATTTTTTTTGCTAAGTGGCGATAGTTGTAGTTAATCTGCTTTTCTAGTGGTGGAACGAGATTGAGAGAGGCTGTGAGATTGTGCTGTGCGCTGTCAGTGCTTCTGGTGGATTTTTTTGAGCACTTGGCACTTCCATACCCTTTGGTTTGCAATGGCTGGGCTGTCAGGGATGTAAGAGGAGGAAGCCTCAGCACATTGCAGGCAGGAGCGCTGGTAGTGGCTGTTTGTCAGAGTGGCCTGAAAAGGCCGTTGCTTCCCTTGCCCTGAGCTCTGAAACTGGGCCGGAATCTGCTCCTTAGGGCTGTGTTTCTGAAAAGTTTGAACGTGCCCTGTGCTTTCCAGCTTCGGTGGAAGACTTCAGAACTTAAGCGTGATGTCTTTGTTTCTAAATGCAGAGAAAACATTGTTTCCTACCTCTCGCCTGTTGTTACCTCCGGTGTGTTTCCCCATGCTGCTATGCTTGGTATTTTAATTGTTCCCTGATTACACAGAGATTTTTCCGCCATTAGAGCTGCGTGCTGAGCATTTCTCCTGGCCTGGTCACATGCCCTGCCCGTAGCCCTGTGCCTGGAGGCTTCCTTCACAGCTGATTCATTTCCACAGGCATTGTCCATGCTATACGTTGTTTCCTCTGTGTGAACAATAAATCATCACATAGCTATGGGCAGCACGAAGAAGCAAAGATGGTTAAATCTATTGGTGTTTTTTTCAATTTCTGAGCACTTCTTAAACTCTTACGTGTTAATGTATTTTTTAAGTAATAAATAGAAAAGCCATTAAAACTTTCTGGATGTGTGAGTCTGTAGTGTGCTATTGCTCTGATTGTGGTCTCTAAACAGAAGAGCATTTGGAATCTTACCTCTTTTGCTAAGCTGCTGGCAAAAACTTCATCCCTCTGGTGCCACCATCAGTGGTGCTGTGACAGTTCCTGGTGGGTTTTTGCTTCATCTGCAGTCCTCAGCAGGGCGGCAGAGCTGCCATGGTTCCTCTGAGGGTTTAGTGTTTCAGCACAGGCTTGGCTCATCTAAAATCACTGTGTAAAGATTGACTAGAAGTATTTATGAGAATGAGAAAACCTGCTTCTGCGCAGTCCTTCTATTGTCACGGTATGGTAAGTTGCACGTCCAGCAGGAGGAACAGGCTTGTTTGCACTTTATTTTCTTTTTTGCTCTTTCATTTCCAAGAAATGGATAACAGAGCAGTTTGGGAGTGAGGGCTGTGTTGTATCTGTGTGCCAATGTGTTGGCAAACCGAGGGACCTGCGGTGACATTACAGTAAGTACATTAATTTGGCATAGTGTATTCCTGGCTATCAAACCAGTCTGGCTTCTTCAGAATGCTCTGCGTTCCATCCCCACTGGGGGTTGGATGATGGCACGTAAATCTTACATTGCTTATGCTGATCACAGCTCTGCAGCTGGACGGAACTTTATTCCCAAATTTGCAACAGTGTGACTGATTGCTGAGAAATATCATCACGGTTACGAGCACTTGACTTCAAATAAGCAGGCTAAAGCAGCTGTAGTGTCGTTACTTTTATAATCACACTGTCAGGCTTAAACTCTCCCCTCTTCACTGTCCCATCCCACTGTCAGTGTCCACAGAAGGAACCTTAAACTGTGACCCATACGTTAGCTGCAGGGGATTTGTAGGCACTCTCTGCCGTTCTGTTGTGGTGCAGCACACAGCCCAGAGTTATCGCTGCAGGAGGTGTTTGAGCAACTCAGCCTTGAATGGTTCCAACCTGAGCACTTTTCACTCCTGCATTCAGAAAACAAATATTGATTTATGAGAGGAAAAATGTGCCTGTGATCCATACTTAGTAATCAAAGCTCTTGCAGTTTTAAAGTGATGTAAACTAATTAGAGAAATTTCACAGTTTTCTTATATGATGTGTGTGTGTCAAGCTCTTATATCCTTCTTTTTTCTTATTATTATTGTATAAATGCATTTAAAAACAACAGAGGGAGGCAGGGAGTATTTCTTGTGCTTTGGTTTACCCCTCCTCTGTAAGATAAAGGGAAGTGATCTTTGGCATCTGTTATTTTGAAGAAGAAAAACAGACTTGCTTGACCACGTAGAATTCAGAGACATAACAGAAGCTTTTCAAACTTCATGTGGTTTTCTGTCACCTGTTGTAATCTGTACTTGTATTTTTAGGCTTCATTAGACAGCCTTCAAACCTTGCCCCGTAAGATAATAAAGCTGTAATTTGCCACCTTTCTGACCAGTGTTTCTGTGCTTGAGTGGGCAGATTAAACACAGCCTGGCTGAACGAATAGTGTTTGACAGTACTCATGGTTAACCCCCAAACTCACTGCAGCCTGTAAAGTGTCACTGCCACCAATAGAAGGGCTGCTTTCTAATGAGCCTCCTTCCAGAATTACTTCCCAGCACCTGTTACTGCACACTTACCTGCGCTTCTGTTTGCTGCTTTTTGCTCCTTGCAGCCTCGACTTTAAGGTGCTTCCTAGGGAATTCCCTGAGTTGCTATGAGAAGTGCTGAGGGACAAGTACTGCATGGTTCTCCTTCCTGTGTTAGCGTATGCGTGAGCATTCCTAGCTCACTTGGCTGATAGGGGTTAGTTCTGCTTGTCTCATTCTGTTTAACAGTCATTTTCACTCTGTTTCAGGATTAGAAGGAAATCTGGGTGTTGTAAAATTGCACAGTGATGAGCAATATTGCTTGTACGTGTGTATCTACGTTAAGTTAGTGGCCAAAGACAGCCGTGGTGCCTGTAGTAGTGGCGGGGCAGTGTGTTAATTGTACTGTTCTTCTTTTAGGTACATGTATCATGTCTTGACTAAAAACACGACAGTGACAGACCACAACCGCAATCTCCTGGTGGAGACTATTCGTTCTATAACAGAGATCCTCATATGGGGGGACCAGAATGACAGCTCGGTGTTTGAGTAAGTACCTGCAGGCAGCTTTAGCTCTGGCTGTGGAGAATGGGGAGTTACACAGATCCCTGGTTTACAACGATAAACTTTTCCAAGACAGTTTCCTACTGACGGTCATGAAAATACCCTGTCCTGTAGTAGGGAGCTAAGCAGGATCACATTCCTGTGTTATGAAACAGAGTTTGCTTCTGTTAATGAGAGTTCCAACTTCAGAGCTCCTTTTACGTGCTGTTTCTGAGTGACATCTTTTGACATAGGTACAAAAATCAAACCTATTAGTGCTCAGATTTATTCACTACCTCTGTTAAAATGAAATGATGTTCATTTGTCCATTAGGAGCATCATAGAAACTAGGATGAATATATTGTTCTAGCTATGATATGTAACACATATTAGATATTATTTTAATCCTTGTAAAATAGTGTGGTAGTAAAAATAACTTGCAGAGGGGTACTGATTCTTCCTATCTGCACTGTAGCTTCATGACATTTCTCCCTGCATTCTCTACTGGAGGGAATGGTAGAGATGAGCAGCTTTCTCCTGCTTTTAATGCAAAGAAAAGCCTAACAAGAAACTAACAAACAAAAACCATAGATACGTATTTGTGATGCCCTGCTAGGAAACAGACCAGAATTTTCCTGTTAAATTATCTTTTTGCTCCTTGTCTGCTGGGTGTTTGTTTATAGCTTGCACTTCTTGCTTCCTGTTTGGTTGCACATTTAATCTGGTATTAAAGATAGGCAGTTGGAAATAGTGGTTTGAGGGTGATACCAGAAACTGTGGCTTAATGAATGCAGACAGGAGAGCAAGGGCAGGAAAACAAAAAATAAAACACCAAAAAACTTGTGATCAGAAGTCAAATCCACAGTGTTAAAGGCGAGGTGGATTAGCTTAATAGGGGTAAGTGAGTATTAAACAAGAGAGGCTTTGTTTAGAAGCTTTCCCCTTCAAAACTGTGATTGCAAGTTAGGGAAGCTATCTGATAAGTTGGTTACACGTAAATAAAATAACTCTTTGGTGTTGTTTTACTGCATAATTTGACTGTTTAAGTGTCCCAGGTTTGAAGGGTTTTGAAGATAAAGCTTTGCACCGTATTTTTGCATAAATATAGAACACGCTGTTTGTCCAATTTGCTTAGAATTATCTCTGATGCTGTATTTAACAAGAACACGACTTTACTAACAAGTGACTTTATGGCACCTCCGTATTTTAGCTTCTTCTTGGAGAAGAATATGTTCGTGTTCTTCTTGAACATCCTGCGCCAGAAGTCCGGCCGTTACGTGTGTGTGCAGCTGCTGCAGACTCTGAACATCCTGTTTGAGAACATCAGCCATGAAACGTCACTGTGTAAGGATTAAATGATCAAAGTCTGATTTAATACACTTGGATACAGTTTAGTCCTAGTGCCCCTTCAGAACAGTCTCTATGAATTCCTATTATTCTTTGTAGTTAAACACTATTGAAAGGGTTGTAATTTGACTCTAACTTGCCTTTTAATGTAAGTTTTTGTTAATACAGTGGCTGGTTGGTACTACTGAAACATTTTATATGTTTAAAGGTGTTCTTTAAGTCAGCAAATTAGTCACGGTCTGCAGTGTTTGCCTCAATGCTGCAGATGATGCAGCAGAACTCTGTCATCTAATTTGTACTGGAACTGTTCTCCCGTCACTGGGGCTGGCATTCAGCCTACTGTGGTTACTTCATGTTTTCAGAGACAAAGAGGACAGAGAATTAATTACTGCTTAAAAGGATCCTATGACTAGCAATAAGAGGAAGTCATATGAAGGCCTTTGAAAGTATATAATTCTGGGGGAGGAAGAATTCTGTATGTGTGTTGTTACAAGTGTTATTTAGTACTAAACTGAGGAGGGATGGTCTCTTCTCAGTTGGCTGATGTTCTTGGGAGTGAAGGCATCTGCAGGGGAACAGTAAATCACTGTTCCTGCTTGCAGCCATCACTTGGGTTGTTCAGTTGTTATCTTGAGGCATTGGATAGCTTGTTGCTAGCTGGTATGTTAAATGCAGTTAGTTACATACTGACTTCTTTTAATTAATTTCTGTAACATCTCCTGTTTTTCAGACTACTTGCTGTCTAATAACTATGTGAATTCCATTATTGTCCATAAGTTTGACTTTTCTGATGAGGAGATTATGGCATATTACATATCATTTTTGAAAACTCTTTCCCTGAAACTCAACAATCACACAGTGCATTTCTTTTACAACGAGGTAAGTAAGAAAAGGAGTTGCTATATCACCGTGAGAGGACTTCAATTAAAAAAACAATCTGAAGGCAGTTTGGCCCATTTTCTGTTTAGTCTTCTGTCTAAGCTTGTCCAACTTGCTTAGAATCATCTCTGATCACAGTAAAATCATGTTCTCATTAAATATAGCAAGTGACTTTGACACCTCTTTATTTTAGCGTTTTCTTGAACATCTTGTGTCAGAAGTCTAAGCTTGTCTAATGAATTATTTGTCCTGGGTTTGTTTTAGTCTCAATGATTGTGAATGAAGTTGTGAGGATCTCTGCAGAAGCATAGTAAAGAAGGTTCCTGAGGTCTGTAAGATAGCGTTAAACTGGACTGCTTGAGCAGTTCTGAAGTCTGCTTCATTGAGAATTCAACTTGTCTGTGCCTTGTTTTCTGTTCCTGCACTTGATTTTAAGAGGCTTAGTTGGAGTCTGAAAAAAGCTGGTTAATCAAAG
Organism: Pavo muticus; assembly: GCA_016647715.1. Lineage (NCBI taxonomy): Eukaryota > Metazoa > Chordata > Aves > Galliformes > Phasianidae > Pavo > Pavo muticus. The sequence goes on along the minus strand of JACDJE010000108.1, from coordinate 591,027 downwards.
GCTGAAGACGAAGTAAGTTTATCCCTGCTCCATACCAGTCTTTGCCAGAAGAGGGCATTAAAGCTCTGCAAGTGTGCAGAGCTAACATGGAAACCTCTTGATGCTCAAAGCAGTTTTCAGAACTACAGATCCAATTGACTGTGCATTAGAAAACAATTTCAGTTACTGAAGTTGAGAGTGGAAGTGTTTGAGTAATGCACGGGAGGCGTTCTTCATACAGAATTCCAACAGATACATTGTCCTTGTTTGGGTTCATTCATCGTGCTTTCTTTTCTCTTGCTGCAGCACACGAATGACTTTGCTTTGTACACAGAAGCCATTAAATTTTTTAACCACCCAGAAAGCATGGTCAGGATTGCTGTCAGGACTATAACTTTAAATGTCTACAAAGGTATGCTTTCTATATCTAAAGATAAGCCATGCGTACAAAAAACTTCATTCACTGTAATTTAAGTTGTCTAAGGGGTTTTGTTTGCTTGTGGGATTTGAAGCTTTAGCATGTTGATGTGCTTCAGGTACACGTTTTGATTTTTATGAAACAGGACCCTAGACCTGTAGTGTGTACTTGTAAATAGCACCATCTCTTGTGTGAAACTGGTTTAAAAAACGTGGTGAGAGAGTACCAAGCTTACAGGAGGAACTTCAGTTTATCTCCCAGTGGAGATTGGGGTATGGCTGAGTTGAAAACCAAAAGAAAATTGAGAATGTAAAGAACGTTGGGTTTTTTATTTACTTATGAACTTGAGTTTTATAGTATATGAAGCAGTGACCTTATTGTGAATGATATGAATATATGAATTATGCACAATTTACTTTGCAAATAGCACCTATAGCAGGCTGGTTCTTTGGAGCGTTGACTGCTAGGGACAGTTTTTCTTTTGAGGAAGAGGTGCTTGGTACTTGTTTCCTACTTACCAGCTGTAAAACCAACTGTGTGTTTGCAGAGCAAAGTGCAGGTTTCGTATCCTACTGGTGTGTGTTTACAGGACTAAATGCTTTTATGGTAAAAAATATTCTTCTCCAGAATTTTGGTTGAATGCTGTAGCAATGTGAACGTTAGAGTAGGCACACAGCTCAGATATTCAGGGTTCATAACTTTCTGACTGTCCATTTGCATATGCTCTGATCTAACTCCTACCCTGTATCTTTTAGTTTAGATGCTTTGTGCTTTAGCTTCTTATACCCTTTTGGAGGATGTCACTATCCCAGTTCCTAATCCTGTTAACTGTTGTCTGTTTCTTTTGCCCTTCCTTCACTGATGATTCCTGTGTTCCTTAATGCAGTGTCATGTAAGTCTAACTAGCTTGACTTTCAGCATTACTGCTTTATTCTTCCGCATTATTTTCTCTTCTTTTTATTAAGGAATGTGCTAAAAACTCTTTCTGAATTCCACTAGATTTATTTGTCTTCAGACATGTAAATATATCAATATTAGGCTCTTTCAAGCCGATTAAGAATTGATGTGATGCTTTTGTAGATGCCCATTTCATGCATTTCATCTCAGGTATATACTCATGTGACAAGCTGGCATGTAATCAAAATGCAGAAGGTTCTTTGTTGTATTGATTTTTAACAATTCTTGAAAATAAAAGGAGTGGAAACTGATTTTTCTCTCTTACAATTTCTCTGCAGTGGACAACCAGCCTATGCTGCATTACATCAGAGATAAAACTGCGGTCCCTTATTTCTCCAACCTTGTCTGGTTTATTGGAAGCCACGTGATTGAACTGGATAACTGTGTGCAGACTGATGAAGAGTAAGCTTTTTAAAATGTCATCTATTGAATGGAAATGCTTTTCCCAGACATTGATGCTCACCTCGCTTTGTTGTAGTGGTCCACCTCAGCCCCTCAGTGTGTTCCTTTGCAGGCAGTTGGAGCTTTTTCTTTTCACAGATTTGTGCTATCAGTGCTCTGGATGAAGTGGTTAGTCCTCTATCAGATAGATGTCCTCTATCTGTACTCATGTCAGTACAAGTAAATCATCGTTTGCCAGCGTGCCTTTTCTTCATCTTTGTTTTAATTTTGCCAAATTTAGAAGGAATTCAGCAGACACGGATGGTATTTTGTGCTTTTCAGTTTTAGCAACTTTTTTGTGTTTCTCTTCTGAGTTCTGTCCCAGCAGAACAGCTCTCAGAAAAAGATACTCTAGGAGAAAAAGAATTAGTTGGAAAGATGAACTTTATTTAATATGGGAACTGTAAGCAATGAACTTCCCACGTCGTGCACTACTGTCAACTGTGGAAATATTTTGTTGCTTCAGGTTAAGTAACCAGAAGTAAACCAAGGTTGATTGCTTTACTCCCCACTCACAGAGGGTGATTGTTTCATACTTCCTTAAAGTGAAAAGGTAGAAGTGTAATAAAACAGATGTGTTTTCTTTTTGGAAAGAAAGCCTTTTTTTATGATTGGTTTCTGAGAAGATTCAGGCAGTGGGAAGCAAAGTTTGTTAAAAGTACTACTTCTGAAAACTGGGGGAAGGGCTTTATGCGTGCCTTTTAAAGATGTGCCTGAATGCTGTTTGGTGGCTGCATTAGTGCATTAGGTGTGACAACATCTGTTTCAGGCTGTCAGTATGCACAAGGCAATTGATAGGACATGAATTATTGAAGTCATTAAGTATTAAAAATTTCTACTTACCTGAGACTTTATCTGCTCTGTTTTTCAGGCACAGGAATAGGGGCAAGCTGAGTGACCTGGTAGCAGAACATCTTGATCATTTGCATTACCTTAATGATATACTTATCATTAATTGTGAATTTTTAAATGATGTGCTGACAGACCACCTACTTAATAGGCTCTTTCTTCCCCTCTATGTGTATTCATTAGTAAATCAGGATAAGGTAAGTGAATACATGCCAACGTATAAGTTGTAAAGGAATCATTTGCTTTCAGCATGCATAGCAGTTTGTTAAACAGATGTATTCCTTGGTAGGGTTAATGCTGTTGATGCCTATGTTTGTATGTTGAAACAAATAAGGACTGTAGAGGGAGGAGGCAGGTTATATTTTGAATACTTCTGTTCATCGTTATTTCGTTGTTCTATTAAAATGTCTGTCAATATTATTTTTATTTATACATAATCCTTCATTGTTTCCAAATAGCTAATTCTGTAATGAATGTTATCAGAAAAAGCTCCTTGTGAAGGAATGGTTGAGTAGGGAATACCAGCTTACTTCTGGGGTGTTTATTTGTTTCAGTGTTATTAAAGGGGCTGTGATGAGAACGATCAGAACTTTAAGCTTGTAGACTGTGAGGTATTCCTAGCTGGAGAGTCTTCATTTGAAATTGTTTGCCAAAAAAGTGAATTTTAGAGAGCACCATTGCTAGTGGGTGCTTTGTGGTAGGGTGTGGAACAGCACATTGTTAACAACTTTGTTTTAAATAAAATCTTAATCAGTGCCAATGCTTTAACCTTATGGAAATAAATCATCGTTCTCCATAACTTCTTTTCCTTAGGGTGGGGAGCGTCCAAAAATAAGTCTCCAAGTTTCTCTCTATCTTCTTTCTCAAGTACGTATTTGAGCTATTTTGTCCTATTTCAGAATGTGGTTTTTTTTGCAGTAGTGTTATAACTTGTGATATTACTTACCGTATTTTGATCTATTTTGACAAAACCATTTTTAAAACATGGACAAAGATTGTTGAACATTTTCCAGTTTTCTTATTAAAAAGAAAGAATTATGGCTTGTTTTTCCTTAAGACAGAGTAAGTAGCTTCTTCAGTCCATATTCCTCTGGGGATCTTGTAGCACACGATGATAGCTTTTGGAGCATCCATTACAGTTTGTGTACAGCACTGGATAAGCAGTGCACAATAGAGTCATGCAACATTTCAGGACAGGATTTGTAAAACTACAGATGAGGTTCTCCTGGAGAGGAGATCGTATTGCAGTTTGAATCTACCTAAATCTGGAATATTCTCTTGGGAAAACAGAGGGGGCATTGATCTGTTACATGCCTTATGTTTTTCTTTATTAAAACTAGGTAGCTTAAAATGTAGGGAAAGAACAAATATCTGTAGAGAAAATTATGCTCTACTGTGATTTGAAACAGATTTCAAGAACTACTAGTGTTAACAATTTATTGTTACTGTACGTGTAAACTTAAGACACCAACGTTCAACAAGGACATAAATGAAAGTATGTTCAGTGACTGAGGTAGAGAAACTGTGTCGTGTAACGCGTGTCTAATATTTCTTTCCACCTTTGTTTTAATAGGTTTTTCTTATTATACATTATGCCCCTTTGGTGAATTCATTGGCTGAGGTTATACTTAATGGTGACCTGTCAGTGTTTTCTTCTAAAGCTGAGCAAGATGTTCAGAAAAACTCAGTAAGTGATCAAGAAATATATGGATATTTTCCTTCTTTTTAGAGGCAAATATTCTGTTTGAAATACCAGTAATATCTAGAAAGTAGCTAGAAATGCCAGCATCTTGAAACTGGGAAGTTAAGGTGATTGTGTTTAGGAGATAAGAGCAGAAAAATTGTTAAATATGACTGCAGAAAAACGCTCTGTGTGACTTGCAACATTACGTTCTTACTTGCCCACGTTTCTCTCTTCTGTGCTGGTCAGACACTGCAAAGTCTTCCAGTACTTCTATAATCCAGCCTGTGTTCAGTTCTGGCTATTGACATTTTGCCAGCGGAGCTGACTGGATGCTTTGAGATAAAGCAATCTCTTATTTGCGTTAGGAAATGTCTGACCTTCTGCTAGTTGCATGCTGACTGTTGTGTGCTACTTGTGCAGGAGCAGCTTTGTTACTAGGAAATCTGTGGCAAAAGGGTGAGACAGCATATGTTGTAGAAGTGAGGTGTTTTCCTGTTCCGTTTACTGCGCAGAGTTGCAAAATATCTAGCATGTGTTTGTGTGCTTGCATTAATGTGAGGAATATTAGGGGTTTCCTTGAAATGTCTGTTCATCTGCTCTCATATTTATAGTGCTGTTCTGGGTCGCTGCTTCTGACTGTTCCTGTGAGCTCCTGGCACGCACGCTGCGAGCTGTCACACGTGAGCAGCTGCCGAACAGGAGGCGGCTGGCTTTCTAGGACAGACCCTTAGCAGAATTGTAGCAGAGGTGGAGCTCTGCTGCCAAGCAGGGTGGTTCCATGGGTGGGACTGTATTTTGTAGCAAATTCAGCCTTATTGTTCAACAAGCCCTGAAAGGGAGAGCATGAACCTACTCCATGGAGTTTGAGAAGCATGTCGAATTAAGATGCTTCTTCCTTCACATATTTTTCCCTTTTATTTCTGCCATTAAGTGATGTTAGTAGAAATACACTCGGCTTTATATTGTTTCCTGTGAGGTCTGTTTTCCTACGTAATTCAGATGTGGGTCAGTTCTACCTAGTTCATGTTTCTCAGTTTCTTGTTTAACCTACTTTCTCCTTCCCATAAGAAGTTGTTACTAATTATTTTATTAGCACACATTGCACAAGATGAACTATAATTGAAAATACGATAGAAAGATACATTTAGAGATACTGTTTTTTCATACTTTCAGAAAGTATCAGCAAACTATATATAATGTAAACTAACTTTTTTTTTTTAAGATTGTGTTCATTATTTAGCCTTATTTGGCACCACAGGATATAGATATATATATATTTTTTTTCTCAGCATTCTTTCTTGCAGTGGACCAGCCCATGCTTTAGTGCTTATCAGTATATCACTGTCAAATGGTCTCTTCAGTTATTTTGCTCATATGACAAACAGCAGCCTGTAATACAAGGATATTAAGTACCTGCATTCTTCATGAAGTAGTTGCACAATTCTAGGAAACAATGGTAAGAAGTAAATGCAGGGAGGGGAAGATCTAAAGGCTTCTTGCAGTTAGTATATGTAATTTTTTCCATAAAGAATAGGACTTAACATGTCCTTCCCTTTTCCTAGGACTTTTCTGACCAGAAGCCATCAACAAGAAGTAATTTGGTTGTGCCTCCAATTAATTTATAATCTGCCCAAATTGTAGTTTGACATATCTAAAAATATATCAGAAGTTACAGGGGAGATGTGCAGTAAATTTCACAGTGTGGGTTGAATTGTTTGTTTCAGTGTTGTAAAAGATTCCTCCTACTGTGTAGCTTATTTCAGTGACAAGTGTAAGGAGACTTATGCAGGATTTCTGTGAAGCCTTGTAAGTCAGAGGATTCAGATAATCATTTTGGCCTTTTGACTTGTGCTTGGCTTCATCCCAGTACAGTCATTTCTCATCTCTTTTTTTCTTCTTTCCTCCCCACCCTCCAATGTACTCCTTACTAATTGGAGTGAGGGTTTTTTCCCCAATTTTTTGCCTGAGGTATCTTTGAACTCTTCATCTTCAGTGCTTGAGTCATGTGGGGCAAGGAATGGAACCCCAGTATATGTATTTAGTCTCTTTTTTTTTTCTATTTATTTTTATTTATTTTCTATTGCTTGCAAGTTTTGAATGGTTTAGCCAGTGTCAGCTAAACGTGATTGAAGTATCAAGATCTAAGAAGTAGTGACGTTTCTGTAAGAGCTTTGTTCAGCTTCAGCCTGTGCTGGGGAAGCCCCCAGTCTGCGTTTCACTTCCCAGTAGAAGTTTGGCTGAGAGGTGTTTGCGTAGCTCTGGGTGAGAGCTGTGTGCCCATAATGCAGGTGGCAGGCCATGTGAAGGGAGCTCAAAGCATTGCAGCTCAGGAACGATCTGCAAAAGGATGGGAAACCACATTTTAATCTTGCTGGTCACAGAACTTGTTGTTACGTTTCATCTCTCTGTAAGAGTGCGTTGTTTGCTATTGTTAGGATGATGCAGGCTCTTTTGAAACAATCATTTGCTTTCAGAGACGTGTCATCTTCATTTATTTTCTTCATATATAAAGTGATTATCAGGAATATTAGGTATTGATTGAATACTGCTTGCTTTCCTCTGGGTGTATTTCATATTAGTACATTGCTATCAGTAGACGCTTCTGATTTTGCTGCCTTTATCCTATTTGCATATGGTCCGCTAGTTTTATTTGTATTAACTGCTTTACCTGTTAAGCAAAATTCAAAGAAGGGAAACACAGCTTTAAGAACCCTGCACTGTTAAGCTGATCATTTGATCTATTCTTTTTTTCAAAATGGCATCCTTCCTCATGACAGGTCTTCAGGTTATGTTACTTTGGGTACAGTTTTCACTGGTTTGGTATTGTTTCTCCAAGGTCTGCTTTCCTGTATTTTGAAACTTGTCTGAAATTTAAGTTTTTAATTCCAAAACTGTGTGTGAACTGAAGTGTCTTTTCTAGAGTTAAAAGTGCCTTGCTTATAGCTCAGTGTAAAATCTTAATATTTGTAGGCCAAGTCAAGTATCAGATGTTTCATAAAACCAACAGAAACACTTGAGAGGTCTCTGGAAATTAATAAACAGAAGGGGAAGAAGAGAGCGCAGAAGAGACCCAACTATAAGAATGTTGGTGAAGAAGACGAGGAGGAGAGACAATCTGAAGATACCCAAGATGACTTAGATAAAGCTAAAAGTACGGAAGCAAGTTCAAAGGGCATCAGAACAAGCAGTGAAAATGAAGGTGTGTACATTAGCAAATAAAAACGCTGCTTACAATTTGGGTACTTATATCTACTGTGTACATCTAATTGATGATTGTATTTGCATCAGTGGCTTCTAATGCAAAGTGGAAAATGTAAAAGCTTGCAAAAACTGTTTGTTAAAAATAGCAATTTTTGTTTTGCAGAAATAGAGATGGTCATCATGGAGAGATGCAAGCTCTCAGAATTGTCCATCTCTGCTGTGACAGAACAGAATACGACGGATGAAGAAAAGAGTGCTGCTGCCTCTGGGAGTGAGATAACAAACTGGAACAGGTATGAAAGCTGTAACGTCTCACTGAATTGCTTCCCTATTTGCCTTCCTGTAATCTTTCTCATCTCTCTTATGGGATGTCTCAAATCTGCCTCCAATTAAAGTTACGAGTGTTCTCACAGAACAATAAGATGGGAGGCAATAGAAGACAGAATATTGCTTCTCTGCTGATTAGCTGGGGATATGATCCAGTTTCTTTGTTAAGGTGGTGCTTTCTTTTATGGCTGTTGTGATACCTAAAGTTGGTAAAGTTGAATTGCAAAATATTAACACAGTAAAAACAGAAACTTAAAAGTTTTCATTCCAGAACTTTCTAAAACCAAACTTTCTAAACCATGACTAGTGCTTAAACCTAGGAGACCAAAACACTTCTGCAATCCAGAGCTTTAGCTTTTCCATTCAAATGTTTCTTTCTTTCTCATTTTTCTCTCCTTTAGTCAGTTGAGCATACAGTTCTTGACAGCTCATTTTAGGGTAGCCTACCTTGCTCCAACTGTTAGTGAAAGTTAGTGAAAATTTCCTTCTTGCTCTAGTAATAGTAAATGCTTTTCAGCTCTGCTTAGTGCTTGAATTTTAAGATAGGTGTTTTTTTCTTTTTTAATGCAACAGTGATTGCAGCTTCTTGAACTTAATTTTGTATATATGCACTTAGGCTGTACAATGCTTCTGCATACATATTGAATGTGCTACAAACAAACCCAGTAAGTGCATGAACAGGTAGTTCTCGGAAAAGTATTATGAAACAATTCCCATAAAAATGTTTGAATTAATGTCAGAATGTAGTCTGAGACAATGCTGTAATCTGAGTACTTTCTAACAAGTTATCTTTTGTTTTAATGCCTGAAAATGTGCATTACTGTAGACTTCTTTCATTAGCTATGTGTGGAGCAGGATAGTTATTGATTTTCCTGTAAATGTTGTCTTATTCTTGACCATTTCAAAGTTTCTCCTTTCCACAGGCCGTTTCTTGATATGGTCTATAATGCACTGGACTGTGCTGAGGACGATTACTACGCCCTCTTTGTGCTCTGTCTTCTGTATGCAATGTCACACAATAAAGGTAAACCATTTTCCTAGGGAAAATAAATGAAACCTGGTTTTAGGTACCAACAATCCCCAAATGTGTTTAACCTTTTTGTTGTTCTTCCTTTTCCTTGTGATAACTTTGCAAGTTGGTTTTGAATTTCTTTGTAATGCTAATTATACTCTTCCAAGAAAACCACTGCCATCTATTAAATGCTTACCTTGAGGTGTAGTCCTGTTTCCTAATGTACTTCATTTTCTTCCCTGCAAAGGCATTGACCCAGTCAAGCTGGAGAGAATTCAACTTCCCGCTCAACATGCTGAAGAGAGGAATTCATACAATCATGTACTTGCGGAAGGGCTCATCAGAATAATGAATTATGCTGCACAACCAGGTATCACATTTACAATATTTGTTTTCTTCACAAGCTGAAAAGCTACTTAGCCTCTTGTGCATGAGATGAAAGTGTCTGTTTAACATGCTCTCTGTTGAACAGTAAGTAAATATGGGCTGTGAAAGACAAATACTGTTTTTTCTCAGTTGTTGAGTAATCAGAAACTCTGCATTTCTGCTGGATAGTTGTTTTTATGCTCAGGACTACAGAGGGATCTGTTGTCTTAACTTTCCTTCTTTCCACTTTTTTGAATAAACAAAACATCAAGCAAGGAATGAGGAGATGTGTAGTGATTCCAGCTTAATGTGCAATTTCATCCTGAAAATATGGTCGTGGCACCTTTGGTTGTAACACTACTTCCAGTGGAGAAGTAGTCTTCAGAAACTACACAAGAAATAAATGGCTCCATTTGTTTATAGCTGTCCTTTGTTTCTGGAGGTTGATAGGAAAGTTTCCCATGATTTCTTTTAATTACAGATTGTGTTTTCAGTTCTGAACTGTTTCGCAAAAAACATTTTTTTCTTAACTTCAGCTTTTTTGTGAAGTAAGGGATAGGAGGCTTAGTGAGCTGCTCCATGGAAACGCGGTTTTTGTTTAAGCCGCAGCTCCTCTCACCTATGCTGCCCCTATTAAAACTTTAAATGAGTGGAACTGGTTTCCCCTGCAACTGATGCACTGTCGTTATTGATTGCCTGCAGAATGAAATCTAGTGCTTGTTTAGCACACAAGTCTTCTTTGTGGGCTCTTCAGTGGCTGCAGCTTTCTTCAGTCCATATCCTCCTGCTGTGGTGTGGGGTCGTTCATGGGCTGCAGTATAGATATCTGCTCTGACATGGTTCTCCATGGGCTGCAGTGGGACAGCGTGCTTCATTAAAGGTCTTTTTCATGGGCTGCGGTGCCTGGAGCACCTTGTCCCTGTCCTTTAGTGGCCTTTGTGTCTGCACGTTTTTTGTCACATTTTTCTCAAACTTTGTGTTTCTAATTTTTTAATAATTCTACCAGAAATATGAGCTTATACTCTCAATACATTCTTTCCTTTTGATCTCTCTGGATTTTTGCATCCAGGCTTTGCCTAAATCCTCTGGATGTGAGGAAGACCTGTGCTTTACTTGTATGCTGTATACAAAGCATCACTTCATCTTGTAACTTTATCCATGCCAGCCATCTATGATTCTCCCCTGATGCTACTTTAATTCAGCCTGTGTTTCCAATTAACTAAGGTGTTTGGTTTCATTGGCTTTTGTAATGAAGTACATCTTTATTACCTTCTTGTTACATGGTTCTGTTTCTTCCCAGTAACTCTTCTAGTTCACTTCTTACAGCCATCCACTCTATACGTCAGCGTCAACATCCACACCAGGGTCTGTATGACAGATGCTACTGTTTCTTATATTGAAATTCTCTTTTCATAGATGGAAAAATCCGTTTGGCAACTCTAGAACTTGGCTGTCTGTTGCTGAAGCAGCTTGTGTTTTCTAAAAATGGCAGCATAATAAAAGATGTCCATCTTGCGTGCCTTGAGGTTAGTATTTTTCTTTCACATTGCTAGTTTTAGCATTACTTGTTTGCATCTTGCTGTATAGTTGCACAAATGTTTGGTTTTCTATTGTAATAAGCTTAATGTGAAACTTGAGCCTCTAGAATGTCTTCCATTGGTGATGCCGTGCAGTGAAAGGAGCAATACTCCGTATGCAATTCTCAAGTCTGCTGTTACCTTGCTAATTAACTCTGAAAAGTTAGTTTGTTTCATTTTTCTCTCTGAAGATTGTATGTTAACCATCTCAGCAATGTGAAGAGAAGTACTTTGTAAACAAGCAAGCTCAGCACAGTTCTAGCACTTACAGCTCAGCTACATCAAATTCTGAGCTGAAGGCTGCACATATGGGGTTATTAGTAGTTTTCTCTGTATGAGGTTCTGGGTGCATTTTTTTTAAATGTGACTTCTGGTTAAATGGTGTTTTTTACTCCCTGAAACAGTTATTTTCTCTTTTCTAGGGTGCAAGGGAAGAAAGTGTTCATCTCCTTCGCCGTTTCTATAAGGTACATCTGCAGAGAGTTGTAAGAAACAAATCTACTCGTGGATTTAAAATAAATGACCAGTCTCATTCCCCAAGAAAGCACTACATATTTGTTACAGAGAAGGAAGTGCTCTGTTAGATGGTTTCTCTCCTTCCTGCATTTCCCATAGCCCACTGATGTACTTCACAAAAGGGGTCTAAGAAGTCCCATAGGCTCTGCATTGGAGGACAAATGAGCAGTCATGCTTTTGTTGCAGCTGCTGTGTGTGCTGTGGTGCAGCCATGCCATTAGAAAGTTTCTTGGATTTTACTAATGGCACTAACGTGGAAGATGCCTCTTTTTGGCATTACTTTTTGTTTGTGTCTCATCCAAAATGATGATCTGAAATTTTATTTAGTCTTGTTTTGAGACCTCTACAGCTTTTTGCTTTTTTTTTTTAATGTTGTAAACAATGAGCCCTAAGCATGAACTTCTTAGTTACAGATTTACTGCCCCTTATATAGAAGTGGCTAAATTCTCCTCCGGTTTGTGTTCGAATTCTCTTGAGGAAGAAGGTGCAGGGTTATTTTTAATTTCCAGTAAGTAAAACGAAGTAAAAAAGTAATTAGTGAGGTGTTGACCTTGGCCAGCTGCCAGACACCCACCCAGCTGCTCTTGTACTGCCCCTCCTCAACAGACTGGGAAGAAAACAAGATGAAAAAAACCATGTGGGTTCATATAAAGACAGAGAGATTGTTTAATAATTACCATCGTGGGCAAAACAGATTCAACTTGGGGATAATTTAACTTACTGCTAATTAAGTTGGATAGCATGAAACAAAGACTAATGAAAACAACACCTTTCCTTCACCTCTCCATTTATTCCCAGATCAACTTCACTTCTTCATTCCCAACTCCTCTAACTCTTGCCCTCCACTGAATGGCACAGGAGGGATGGGACACTGGGGCTGTTGTTGATCTGTAGCGGTTCCGCCCTGCTGCTTTTGCTTCTTCCTCACACTTTTCTCCTGCTCTAGTGGGGATCTTCTCTGTGGGCTGCTGTCCTTAGCGAGGGAAAAAGCAATTGGCCACAGCATGGACACTCCACAAACTGTGGTTTCTTCAGGGCTTAGGCACCTGCTGTGCTGCTGCAGCATGGTCCCCATGGACTATCTGTGGGATTCTGCTCCAGTGCCAGAAGCTTCTCCTTTCCTCCTCTGTCCTTGGTGTTGCAGCACTGTTTCTCTCCCTTTACCCACCTCTATCCCAGGACCTTTTTTTCCTCTCTTCTGCTCCTGGACAGCATTTTGCTCTTCCTTAAATCTGTTTTGCAGAGGCATAGCCAACGTTGCTGTGGGGCCTGGCTGTGGTGGGGCTGTCGCAGCACTGGCTGTGGCCAGCCCTTGTTTCCTTCACAAGTCACCCCTGCTGCTCACCTCTTACCACCTACACAATTAAACAGAAACAAACATGTCTCCTTAGCCACGTTTGTGGATTCGTGATGTGTTCATTTTTTTTTTTTTATAAAAGGGAGAAGAAATTTTTCTGGATATGTTTGAAGATGAATATCGGAGTATGACAGTAAGTGACACCTGTATAAATCCCTCCCAAAATCTTCCAAACCAGATGCAAGACAGAAGCAAGTATTTATTGAAAGCTATTGAACGTGTCTATTATATCTAGCAGTAGAATTAGCAGAATGTTTTTGTTCCTTTGAGGAATTGTCTACACTTTCATAAATCATTTGTGTAAAACTTCACAGCTCTTTATTAAATAAAAAGCACCATCAGTTTCTAGAAGTAGGTATACAGAAATTTCTTCATCCTCGGGACCAAGACATTACATTGTTAACAACTGAAGAAAAGAATAATTTAATTAAAAAAAAAAAGTCATAATCTTCCTATGTCTGTTTGAAGCCCTGCATGGTTTCAAGTTCAAATGGAGCCACTTTACTTACCAGCAGAGGACAGGGGCCTTTGTCCCCTCAAAGAGAAGCACTGCTGGCACCACGTACCAATTGTGGAGCACTGCTGTGGACTTTTTAGTAAACTTTTAGCTTGAATCTCAATTAGTATTTAAGCTGTAAATGCTTTTAAAAAATTAATTAGAATTGCCAATTTTCTAACTAGACAAACAAATATGCTTGAAGAAAAACAAAGTTAAACTTCCAGAATGCAGCTCTGTCTTTTATAGTAAATGATAAAAAAAATTATATTCAGTTTCAGGAAATGAGATACTTATACAACAGAAAAACCTACATACAAACTGATTTGTAACGTGACAACAGTGCTAACTTTGGTGCCAGTTTTCAAACTAGAAGCACGTCAATACTAAACTACTGAAAAAAAGATACTGATTAAATACTTCCATTATTTAAGCTAGTAAGACGCTGCAGGATGCTTCTCACATTAAAAGAGGTGTTGCAATACACCAACTGTAGGTTGTTCTTTTTCAAAAAGACAGTGACTGCTAATGAAATCCCTGGTAACATTGCTGCTAGGAAAAGAAAGATCACTTCATGTGACAACTCAATTCTTAACCACTCACTCACCTGAGAATTTTTTGCTGTGGTTTTTCAATGTGGAAACTTCAACAGTGTGCTGGGGAACAAAGAACAAATTTAGAATTTAAAATGGAGATTGCTTGTTATTTTAAAGAGCTTAAAATAACATGCATGGTATCAAAAATTCTCAGAACTCTGTGTCAGCTCCTTCCTTCCCATCTGTGTGATCGCGAATTATATTTGGAAGTAAAAATGCAAACTTCCACTTTCTGTATAATAATCAATGTTAAAATATTTTTACAGATGAAGCCCATGAACGTGGAGTACTTGATGATGGATGCCTCAATTCTGTTGCCTCCAACGGGAACACCACTGACTGGTATTGATTTTGTGAAAAGATTGCCTTGTGGAGATGTGGAAAGAACACGAAGAGTAAGTGAGGCCTTTTTCCTTTCATTCATGACACGTTAATGTCAAAGGCTTTGAAAAATTTTGGAAATACAAGTGTTTTTTCTTGAAAGTTGCTTGATTGGAAGCTTCATCCATAGCATAGAAGCTTAATGACAGAACTGCGTAGAGCATATCGTATTTACCTGTCTCAATGGAGAAGCCTTTTTTCTAGTTTCTTGTAGTCTCTTCAATATGTTCTTGTGTTGGGATTTTCATTTTCAGACAATAGCAAAGAAATTTACATTAAAAGGCACTCGTTTACCTTCATTAATATGTTATTCATTCCTTCACTATCTGATATCTCAGTCTTCAATTATATTCTTTTAGTATGAAGCAAACTAAGCTTCCGGTGGCTGTGTTTCTTGACACAGCAAAACATATAACTCTATTAGGGAACATTCATCTTGCCCAAAGTAATTCAGCATAGAGATGTTGAGAATGAAGAGGATGATAGCAAAATACTTCATATTTTGACTGACGCGATTTGACTGACACAGATAACCACATCAATATCTATTTTCTTGCAATAATCAGTTTTGGCCTGCATCCAGCAGTGTCCTGCAAGCCCTGTAGTGCTGGTCTATCTTAACAATGCATTACTGCACAATAATGCTGTTTGGAAAGTGCTATTCTGTGAGGAGTTTTGCATTTGTGTAAGTGTATGCAGAAGTATATTCAAGTACTGTTGAAGAAAACAGCAGATTTCCAGTAATCTTTCAAATAGTTTTTCTTCCAATACTATTTATAAGCCGCACAACTGTTGTTACCACAGCAACTTTTTTTGATAAAGTACAGTAAATTATCTTGAAAACTATTCTTAGAAAGCAAGGATGTTTTCTTAGAGTACTTTCTGTGAGGTATTAAACAGGATGGTATCTAGAAATACTTTCTGATGGAAACTACTGCATGTTTTTAATGTAATAAATAAGAATAATTTTAAATTAGTGGAAATTCCACACACAAATATTCCTGTAAATTATTTGCAGTGGAAGAGCCTTTTTTTATCAGCAGAAATTCCCAGAATTGCCCTTTCTTGTCGGTACTCCTTCCCAGAATTTCTCAGAATTCCTATTCTAGCTACTGCTTGTTAAGCTTTGCTTTATCTCTCATACTGCAGCTGAATTGCAGTGCCAGTAAGCTGAATTTCTGGAGCATCTTGTGACAAGCTGCTGGTGCTTAACCTACTAGAATTCTTTTTGCTGACAGTTTGAAATGGATAGTGATTCAATTCTGAGCATCCTGTGGCATGATTCCAAAATATTTGTCAAGCCTTGTTTCGTTAGCCAGTGAAGAAGTCCCATACTTTGATCGTATCATGAGCTCTTAGCTTGGAAATCAGATCTTTTACTATTTTCACTTCTTTTTTTTCTGTAGAAAGTCCCTGTAAATGTCAATTATTTTCCTTTTAACAGCTTTAGGAGGAGCTGCATTTCTTGCTTCTGATTTTATAGTCCTAAAGACAGTACTGCTTACCTACACTAATGCAAACATACTTACGTGCCTGCTTGGGAAATAATGAACAGTATGTGTGCTGAATTCTGCATCTCGGAGTACACAGCAAGCAGAGACTTTTGAGAGAAGGTTTTGAACTACCTCTGAGGATGCATATCATGGGAGTATAGTGAGATATTGACATGTTTCTCTATGTATTGGTTCTACTTTGCATATGGTATGCATATTTAAATGAAAGAATCAGCAGATTTGGGCCATAACTTGTAGAATTCACATGGTAGTTGCTTTTTCATCTGGTATTCCTGAATTCTTTCATTCTTGCAAAGGCTAATTCCTGATTTTCTTTTCTATTCTTGTAGATTATTCCACAGTAAATGCAATTACATGTTGGAGATAAGTGACAGTAGTTCTATGGGGAATGCATGTGAGGGTAATTAACATTGTGTAGGAGGGAAAGAGGGTAGTGGGGAAAGTATGTGAAAGGCTAAGTGATGGCTGCCCTTTGGATTAAGTTGTTTTAAAAGGTAAAAAGCCCTGCTGGCTATTACACTAGGGTTAATAAAAATGCAAGGGTGATGCTGGTTTTGACTGAATATGGAAACTTGTAATCTCAGTACCATTAATTGTTGTTGAAGCATCTGGTAGTAAAGCTGTTATATTAATCCTATTTAATTTCAGCAAATTCACGGTACCCTTGAATGCAATCTCCCCAAATGGGAGAGATGATTTCCTATTATAAACTGACTCTGCTCTTACTCATAAGATAATGTTCACTTTGTTTTTCTAGATGCAGTTTTTGCTCCAAAATAATCACATTCCTCCCCTACTGGATTTCAACGGCGTATCAAATTCATCCCTTGTCACATCATATAAGTCAGATACATGAGTTCCCTCTCTTCGTCTCTGTTCTGTCAGAACTTTCTGAAAGCACTGCCAGTATGACAGCTGGCCAAACTTGCTTCTGGCTCACAGGATCCATAGCTATGTTGTCTTTAAAAATACAAAGGGGTGAAGAGTTTTGCCTCAAAGCAGTTTAGGCAGGTTTTTGTAATGCTGCAAGCTGGGAGTGCTCAGGCACTGCAGCCGTTTGTGAATTCAGTGCTTTTACAGTCAGGCAGCAGCTACTTCACTGTGTGCCACAGGATTCCTGTGTAGGAAGTTCTTTTTTAAAAAGAAGAGAAAAAAACACCTAGCAACTGCAACATTAAAGAATTATTTGTATTTGTTATACTGAAAGAGCAGTTCTTGTAGTAGAAGAGGTGCCTTTCAGAAAGTGTCTTAATAAAATCATGGTTGCTCTTTGCTGCTTTATCTAGTCCTTGCATACCATATGTCATTAATTTACAAATCCAAACAAGAATATAAATTTCACAGAGTAGCTGTTGAAAGCTCCTTGGGGCTAGTGTGGCTTTCAGAGTGCTTTGCCCTGATGTAGGCCTTCTGGGAATATAAAAGTTTTCTGAGAATGCTCTCTTACAAGAGGTTGGTGTGTGTGAGCACTGCAGATTAGCACTCGGGAATCCCCGCTGTTTTCTCTCAAACTTGTTGGACTTTGTTACTTGACTGGCTCTAATTACTTTGCTGTTTTAAATTCAAAATGTGAGCATCTGTGAAGACTGATTGCTTGTCTGGAGCAGATTTTGGGAATGAAATCAGTTTAACTGTTTGTTTTTTTTAAATGACAAAACTTTTTAGCCTTTGTTTAAGCAGCACTCGTGATGATTTGCCTGTCACTGTGCATGACGTGCCAGTGGGTAAAAGCTTTGTTCCTTCTAAAAATAAATAACATGCGTTGACTTCTTCTGTATACGTTTTTAATTGACTTTTAAATCACATCAAGGTTCGTTAATTTAAAAAGTAAACACACTGCATGGCAACGAACTCAGGGGTGTTAAAAATGTCTATGTTTGTAAGATTCTGCTAAAGTATATAGTTCTGAGTGCAGCAACATTTTAATTGTCTTTTTAATTTCTCAAGGCAATCAGAGTTTTCTTTATGCTTCGTTCATTATCATTGCACTTGCAAGGCGAGCCAGAAACTCAGTTACCCCTGACAAGGGAGGAAGATCTGATAAAGACAGATGATGTTCTCGACTTGAGTAAGTAGTCCCTCAGTTTCCCAAATTGATCCCTTTCGGTCTTTCTTTTCACAATATACTCAGCTTTGTCATAATAGATGGGAATTCGTTTACGTACTTAGTAACAAAATGGTAGAGCAATGTATAGAGTGCTTGTATATTTTGCTACCATTACAGCAAGCTATGTTCTCAGGAGCAGTTTTTTTAATCCGTCCTTTAAGAAAAAAAGTTCAAAGGGTGCAAATCTTTGCTTTTTAAATGTCAGCTTTTGACTCAGACTTTACCCTTTCACAAACCTTGAAGTCTTTTTCCTATCTGAAGGTTTTAGTTCTAGTTTTGAAACTTCCATGACTGCTTATTTTGAAAGGATCATAAATTCCCAAAAAAACTTTCCTGAAAAAAAATGAGCAGCACGTTACACTGTTTGTAACACTTTTCAGTTGTTAGGTTAAAACAAAAAGTTGTCCAAATGTACATTGGTGTCGAATTGCTAAGGGATTAGTAGTATAGAATTAACCCAGTTTCCTGTTTCAGACGAGTTAGGTATTTGTTGTAATGTTGACTCTCTTCCTGAGGATGAAGTGAAATAATGAATCAGCTTCTACTGAAAAAACTGTGGTCTTAAATTAGCTGGAAGCAGTTTTTGCAGAATACAAGGTGCTATTTATATATATGTATATACACTCACTCGTGTATGCATACGTGTGCATTTGAAATAAAGAAGAAAAATTGGTTCCATTGCCCTGCCTGTGAGACATGCGTTCTGCTGGGCTAGAGACAATTTTGAGTCAAAACAGATCATAAAAAAAAAAAAAAATTGGGTAGACGGTACAGAGAGTACGTGCAGATCAATCAAAGGACTTAGATTAAAGCTTCACACTGCTTCTGGAGTTCCCTGGCAGTGTGCTGTAGCCCTGTCAAGGATGATGTACTCCTCTATAAAACCGTTTGGTCAAATTGCGGGACTTTTAACTCCAAAGCTCACAAAGCAGTTGGTCTGGCACAGTAATTAGGGAAGCTCTTTGAAAATATCTTTGGGTTTTTTGTCTAGCAGGGAGGCTGTGCTTTAACTGCCTCCAGCCTGCCAGCTGGAGCTCAAGCTCTTCTTGGGCTGCCAGCTAAATACATACAGTGTGCTAAATATCTTCTGTAGGATTCGTCCAGTCTCTGCAGAGGATTTGTGGAGTTGTGCTGAGTATAAATCATGAAATCACTTTACTTTAGGCTATGAAGGAAGCCAGATGTGTTTAGACCATCTCTTAAAAGTAGTTATTATGCTCTTGAAAACTTCAGGTAACATCTAACCAGGCAAATAGTTGGTTGTGTTCATGCAGTATTTTCGCTTAGGTTAAATTTTCTTTGCTGCCAACAGCTGAAGTCTTTGAACTCTCCTTCCTAGGCAGTGTTTCCCAAAAACTTGTATTTTCCTTGGATGAAACCCAGAGAGCTGCGTCTGTAAATCCAGAATCTTGGAGGTGTAGCATCCAGACTGGTTGTAAGCCTCATTTTGCAGCATTTCTGTTCATAATCTCAGAAATGATACTATGTTCTCAGGTCAGGTCACTGGAAATGTATTTAATTGCACTTTCTGTTTCAGTCATTTTTGCTAACTGTAGCATATGGTCCTTCAGCAGCCTTAGAGTGGAAACAATAGTGTAAATGAGGTATATTTTGACTAGTGTAAAGCCAAAAGGTTCCCATAACAGTTGCCTAATAAATTATGAATGTTCTTTTCTGATATTTGATAAGCTCTGACAGTAATGCTTTGCCTTTAGTTTCTTTTCAGATCTGAAATGAGAAGTTGCTCTGAAAAATCAATCTTTTGATTTCTCTATCTTAGTAGCTATTGCATTTCTGTAGTCAGGCAGCTTAGGCACTATTTCCATATCTTTTCACCTGTGTTGTTTAGTCTCTTTACTGTTGCACTAAAACAGTATTAATAGCGGACAAAGCCATGGATTTGACAACTTTACCTTTCTGTGTGGCGTTATGGCTCGTGCGTTGATAAGCTCATTTCTGCCACAACGTTCCCACTTCAGGTTACTTCAGTTCTTGAAAATGTGGCTGAAATTACTACCAACTGAAACGAACAAATTGATGGACTCATTGGATTAAAGAATGAAAGAGGCAATAAAAGGTCTCAAACTAAGAAGGCTTGGATTCGGAGTATTCCAGAGTCCTGTTCTGAAACATCTGTAAATGCTGAAAGCTTTAATTGGCTTAAGGGCTTCTTAACACTGATAACCCTTTGTGCTTGTAAATAAAACAGTTTCAGAAAAGGTACTAGCTGTAAGAACTTAAACAATACATAAGATAAGCCTTAAAGTAAACACATCTTTGCTTTGTACTATAAACTGTTCCAGAATTAAAGCTGTGCGTTTCCTGTTAGTTACCATGTAAGTGAAATTCCTGTTCTGGGAAAACTGTAGCCAGATGAAAATGCAGGTATCAGCTGAGTTAACCCGTAAGAGCTGGATATGCAGTACAATAGTACAATAACTTTAATGACACGAGGGTGCTCTTAAAAGCTCAATGCATTCTGTGTTTCACAAAGAATTATTTATTAGACTTTCTTTGCAGAAATATAGCAAAAATAACTTTTAGAAGAGCTTGTTTTGTGTCATTATTGTAGCTTAACAGAGAATAAAAGTATGGAATCTTCTAAGCTCCTCTATGCAACTGGCCTTAGTTTCAAAGCAAAACTTCATGTTAAATTCCTTGCTCATTAAAACTTAAATAATCTTGGTTTTGGTTTTGTTATGCCTAGCTCTCCAGTTCCAAAGAATAAGGCACATCCATAGCATTTACAGCAAATGCAATTGGCTTTTGAAAGGGCATGTCTGTCACCTGCAGTCTGTCTGAAACTTCCCCACCCCAACCCGTTTTTCATGTGAACTTCTATTTTCTAAAGAAAGGTATTTGCTGTTCCTCTGAAAACTGCCTGCGTTTCTGGTTAGTGAGAGAGCACCAGAGGGTTGTAGCTCACCAAGTTCCCTTGGCTTTTACATGTTAGCAACCTCACTCCTTTCGTTTACTTGGCTCTGAAGAGTAAATACACTATTTGTCTGTTACAGCATAATTCTTTTTTGTTGAATAGCTGTACTTATACATAGCTGTTAATTCCCACAGGGAGTTTGTTGTTTTATTCTGTTTCTGTGGCTTAGAAGGAGCATGGCATGTATCCTGTGCATTAAGTACGACTTCCCTGAAGCTGGTTCTCTTTGAACCAGAGTGTAATTCCTAGAAAAACATCCTTTCTTGCTGAGAAACTTTGCCCCATGGAGGAGCAGCCTATGGATTGCGTAGTTCCATCCATTATTTTTCCTATGAAACTGCTGCTGTTGTAGCTTCAACGTGTTACTCTTAGCCTCAGATTTAATTTTTGTTCTCTTTGTACTGTTTGTGTATGAATTAAAACTTCCCTCAGGTACTCTTCAAATTACATTGAATTATTAGGCTTTTAGCTAGAAAGAAAGTATTTAATTTTAATGGATTGCTATGGTTGTCTTTCAAGTTTCTTTCAGTCTGCTTTAAAACTGTGTGTACACAAACTAACACAGTAATGAATGAGTATAAGGCAGGGTTCCTACCTGGTTTGTGTACACTCCGAGGTCATGTTTGTCACTTTGTTGTGGGAATACATTAAGTGTGGTATCCGCGGTCCCTCCAGGTCTGTTTCAGAGAACTGAAGTACTGGCTATGTTGCATCCTGCTTAGCTTTTTCTTTTTCATTCTCTGATTTTTATATGTTTCAAAACAGTGAAATGTGTTTTTTGCTTTGGTTTAAATTCACTGTCAGTGTAAATGATGTTTCCATTATCCCATTTTCCCATAATTTAGGATTGATGATGGTAACTCCAGGCTTTCTAGTCATAAATGAAAGAGTGGAATAACACAGGTATTACAAAGTAATTTCTGAAGGAGCATGTGAGAGCTGTATTTCTACTATTGCTTCCTTGATGTGTATGTATAAAATGTGTTGACATACAAACACATCTTTGGATCAAAAAATGTGAGCACTTTTGATCCATTCAATGTATGTTTTATTCAGATGGTTGGTGCAATAACTAGCTTTCAAGTGTGGAGGTACTGCTATAAGAAATGCTGAATTCTGTGTCAGGAAGCTCACTAGGTATAAATAATCTGAAAAAGAAGACAGGCTTTCTGAAAGATGCTTATCTTGCTGTAAATAATACCATTTATCAAAATGACTCCAGTATACATGACACTAAAATACACTGTCCTTAGGAATAGTATGTGTATGTGGAGTAGAAAAAAAGTGGTCTTGGACATCTGAATAGTAAATTGATGCCTGTAGCATTAAGCCCTCATTTTAGGAAAGGCTGAGCGACCAAGTCCAAACCGCTCCATCTAGCACTGCCTTGGCAGCTCTGATGAGGTGGTAAGGGGGGGATGAAAACCCATGGCTGCCATAAAAGCAAGATGTGGAACTCGTTGCTTTTAAGTCAAGTGGTCTCTATTCTATTCTAATAGTGTGTATGTGTGGAAGTGTATATGTTATTGCAGGGAATAGTTAAAATACTGCACCTTGGCTGCTGAGCCCATCCAGGTATGGGCAGGCTGTCCTACTTACAGAATCTTTTACTCTCTGTAGATTGTAGTAGTTAGAGAGAAGAGAAAAAAAAATCCTAAGTGTAATGGATAGAGTGTGAATGCAAGTACAAATTTGATGAAATAAAGAAAAAGCTTATCTGGATTAGCAAAGGTCAGCTAGGAAGCGTCAGCCTCAGTTTATGGGGCTCTCAGAAGACTTCATCTGGTGTAAAGGATGTGATTTGGTCACTGAAGAATGATAGGTTGGAACTGGAATACATACCGTGAGGTTTGGAAAGGATCAGGGAATGGAGGTACTTTCTTTGGTTTTGAGATCTGTGGTTTGAAGGGGATTTTAGTGTGATGGCTGAAAGAGGTTTTGATTATACATTCATGCTGAATAATGGGGGTGGGAAAAGATGTAACCTGATTTAATAAATAGCAGCAAAAAGGTACAATATACAGTGAGAGTCCATATAATCTTGAAGCTGGAAGTCTTGGAGCAGTCAGAAGAGCCAGGTTTCAGGCTTCTAGAAGTGTAAATCGCGTTGGGCTGGAGCCTGAGTTTAGAAGGAAGTGTAGGTGTAGCTGCATGCAGCAGCACTGGACTCTGGCTTTTCAGCAAGACTTGAGACTTCCATTTAGTGAATGAAATCAGCAGTGGTGCAATTCACCCCTGAAATAAAATGACCTTTTATATGGAAAGGGGATGAAGGCAATTAAAAAAAAAAAAAAAAAAATGCATTGTAATGTATAACTTATAAGCAACTCCGAACACTTATGTGTATTATAAGGTCAAGACTCAGAACCATCTGGACATGGTCCCATGCAGCCTGCTCTGGGTGGCTCTGCTTGAGCAGCAGGGTTAGTCCAGATGACCTCCAGAGGTCCTTCCAACCTCACCCATTCGGTGGTTTTGTGTTAACGTTGTGTTACATGAAACAACCAAAACCAAGAATCCCGTAGTTCAGTAGCTGTATAACTTCTTTCTTTCAGATAACAGTGATCTAATTGCTTGTACAGTCATAACAAAGGATGGAGGTCAAGTTCAAAGATTCCTGGCTGTGGATATTTACCAGATGAGTCTGGTTGAGCCAGATGTTGCCAGACTTGGTTGGGGAGTAGTTAAGTTTGCAGGCCTTTTACAGGTAAGAGGTTTTAATCTGGGTATTCTACATTTTCTCAGCTGAAAATCTCAGTTTACGTAGCTAAATACCAATACCAATATTAGCTTATATATTTAGACAGTGTGCCCTGCTTATCTGTTCCTTCTGTTAGTAGTCTTTTCTAGTTCCTGCCTTTAAATTGTTTTTCTGAAGCTGTTTCTGTAGATAACTGGAGACACACTTAAAAATATGGTAACTTCTCCAATATAATATGGAGAATGTCAGTTTGAACGCTGAAATCATACGGGACAAGATTGAGTGCCAGGTGCTTTCCTTAAACGACACAGTAAATGAACTCTCCCAGGGTTCTGACCCTTATACGAGAGCAGAGGAGGTGACAGGTTGCAACTTCAGAACCATTTGTGCTTATCTAATTCCAAAAACTTTAAGTCTTTGTTATTTATGTCTCTTACTTTAGCCAATATTAATGTTTGTATTTCCTGCAAGTTCTCGAATGTCCGGGTAATTTAATTGCATTTTAAACTGACTTAATATCTAGGAGTACAAACTTCTTTAGAACTGAATCCAGGACTGCCAACTTGTGTAGTCCTTCTTTTTAACCCAGAGACTGTTATAAAACACTAACTTTATTAATTAGCTAATTTTCCTCTCTTTCTCTTTAGGATATGCAGGTGACAGGAGTAGAAGATGATAGTAGAGCTCTGAACATTATAATTCATAAACCTGCCTCGAGTCCTCATTCTAAGCCCTTCCCTATCCTTCAAGCCACGTTTGTTTTTTCCGATCACATTCGCTGCATTATTGCAAAGCAGCGTCTTGCAAAAGGCCGTATCCAAGCTCGGCGCATGAAAATGCAGAGAATAGCAGGTAAGCAGTTATTCTGAAATGACTTTGAGAAGCAAGACTTAGGTCATAGAAAATGACTGTGATGTGAGGATAGAAAACTCTAAAACGCGCACAGAAAATTGTAAACAAATATCTAGCTTCCAAGCAGTAGATTTTATTGGAGTAAAATTGGTTTTGATATCTAATGAAAGAAAAGATGAAAAAGAAGGAATTGTGTGTGGTGGCGTTAATGATACACTTAGTGCTTGGATGTGGTGATGATAAGCATTCCAAAATGTTAAATAGAACGTCAGCAGCTAGATGTCTGTGATTGGAGGAAGTGCTTGAGAAGAGATAAAGAGTTAATTGAATAAACAGCAAAAAGTGATTAAAGTATTGCTTGAGTATTAAATGAGCGAAGCATAAACTGAAGCTTAAATCAGCTGGATGAAACGGTATGGAAACAGAAACTCCAAAATACAGAATGGGAAATAGGTGGGAAAATGAAAAAGGATACCAGCCTACCAAAGTTACTTGGATTTTCCAAGAGCTTTAATGAATTGATTTTGGGAAAACAAAATCACAGCTGCTGTCAAGGATAATGAGTCGACCAGATAATTTTTGAGTATAGATGGCTTAAGATTATTTCAGTGTTTTATGGCTTAGTTAGCAAACTAAAAAGAGTTTTATGCTCTGATTTTATGAAACCAGTACGTCAGAAACTTACGTCTTGCATCATAAAGATTTTAAAGCAAGTTTGAAGTTAATACAAGCCTGTTTTGATATCTAAAATTCTAGGTTGAAGGGCCATGCAGGGTTATTTTTTGTCAGTTTAAAGCAGATTGACTCTTTAAATGGCTTTCTGCAGTGCTCACCTGTAACTATGGATAACTTTATCCATACAGGAAAAACCTTAAGTTGTGATTAAATAACTCCTTGCATTACAGAAGCCATACTAGGAGTTTACTGTAATCTTTGTTTCTACTCTGTTGTATTCTGAGGCTTCCTTAATGCGAGTGTGGTATGAAAGCAATGAAAAAAAAATTGTCAGAAATCTTTTCTCCTTTTCCATTGCATTTGCAACTGCAATTAAGAAATAAATGCAAGCAAGCATGTTAAACAATCTGATGTAGTCTTAAGATTCTGAGCAAGCTATATCATTTTATTTTCATCTACTCATCCCTCTCTGTATTTATAAGTAACAACAGTTATCAATTGTGATTAATCATAGCTCTCCTGGATCTTCCTGTTCAGCCTTCAAATGAAGTTATGGGTTTTGGACACAGCTCTGCAGCTGCATCCCAGCACCTTCCGTTTAGATTTTATGATCACGCCCGACGTGGTAGCAGTGATCCGACGGTGCAACGTTCTGTTTTTGCATCTGTTGACAAAGTTCCAGGTAACATTAGTGTTAATTATCGAGCAATTTTTGCTGTGTTTCAAGTAGATAAAACAAGACATGCACTTGGAAAATTCTAACTAGATTCCTTTTGAAGTTTCATAGTTGCTGAAAACTGTATATATGAAAAAATGAAAACAACTTGTTTTCATGTTTCATAGAAGCTGAACAAATGACTTTTAAATGAGATTGGGTGTAGTTTCTTTCTTTATACAGTATCAGTACTTACTTTTAAAAAATTCTTAGTATTAGCAATGTGAACATTTAGAAATGCTCTGACGTCTACCCGTTAAATAGTGGTAGATCTATCACATCTGTGATAGATGTGGTAAGTTGGACTGCTTATTCTGATACTTATAGTCCGCCTTATAGATGCAAATGTGAATTTGTAACTCATGTTCATGTGACATAGCTTTATCATATGCTTTCATTTTTTCTCTTAGAATTCACATAATTATTTGAAGTCCAGTATTAAAAAGCTTGGTTTTAGTCTTGACTATGTTTTACTTCTGAAGTAGCAATTTAGCTATAGTTGAATACTTGAGTTCAGAGTGCAAGGATGGATCTGTTTTACTGTTGAAATGTTAAGCGTTATCCGACCTTTGAATTCTCTGACAGATATTTCCCTTAGCAGAAAGCTTCCTGAGTCCTTAAAGCAAGATTCTATAATAATGGTTGGTAAATACAGTATTTTCTGCAGCTGTGGTGTTAGATATTTACCAAAAGTATAGAGATGCTATCTGTATTTTGAAAGAAAAAAAATAATTCCACAGATCTGTAGAAGGCACTTCCATTTACACAGCTTGATATCCAAAGGCACATAAATGTTGAGATCTGTAGAGTTGTGTTTAGGTGTTACAGGGTGCGTGTAGACAGAGGAATATTGACTGTAACGCTTGTAATCAACTTTTAATTCCAGGTGAGTATCCAAATTATGACTTGAATACAAATAATTAATAAATACTAATCTATTGGATATAAATTCAGTGGTTCTTCCTGTTTCATTCAGCTGTTTGAAACCTTGAACTTTGAGGTTTTAAAGTGCATGTATCAGATCCAGACCATTAACAATAGCTGATAGAGCAGTTAGTGAACATAAACAAGGCAGGTAGGTGACACGTTTCCAAGGAATTCAATTTCATTCTGATATTGAGAGTTCAGGAAGTTACTAAAATTACTTTTTCTGATAACTGAATTGTGATTTATATCTGCAGAGGCTAAAGTGTAGTTTGCATAAACAATGAGAAGTTTACTGTGTTGTGTTTCTGAACACACCACTCCAGGATGAGGCTGATGGAAGAAATTACCCCTAGAAAAGCAAGTAATATCTAGGCGTGTATTCCAGCTATGTTGTGAGCAACGTGTCCGTGGCGCTTTCTCCTAACACACTGGAAGCATCTGATTGTGTTGTCATCCTTTGCAAATAGAGTTAGTTTAAATCATCGTGTTCTATGTACTCTGTACTTATGCAACACGTCTCTTAATTGTGCATAAGGCCGTCTTTAAGTTATTTTCTCACCAGTTTGTAAAAACAACTGGCATACTGTGCACTGCTCCTTCTGCATTAGAGCTGAAAAAAAAAAGTCTAAACTAGCTACCAGTCATTTCACAAAGCAGCATTTCTCTTGAAACGTGATTCACAGATTAAAAAAAATAAAAATGAAAATGCTCTACCTAGAAAGCAGGTGTTGTGCTGCCTTACGACATACTCAGAGCTCAGCTTACCTGAGTCCTGGGCATGGAGGAGAGAGATCATTAAAGTTTTCCAATTGCTGTTCAGATTTTTCAAGATATATGTATGTTGTGTGACGGGAAAGTACTTCCTTATTTGACATGAGGCTTCCATGGAAAAGGTGTGGTGGGAAAGGTGCCAGCATTACTGTTTCAGAATCAGCCTCCTTGTAGAGCGGTGTATGTGTAGCTGTGATGAGTGCCCTCTGCGTATTATGGCAACCAAACCTGCACCCAGTGCTCAAGGTGAGGCAGTACCAACACAGAGCAGAGCAGGACAATCCTTTCCCTTGCCTGGTTGGCAGTGCTGGGCCTGGGGCACCCCAGGGTACAGCTGCACCTTCTGGCTGCCAGGGCACACTGCTGACTCTGATCCAACTTACCAGAACCCTCAGATCACTTTCTGTGGGGCTGCTCCTCCAGCCTCTTGTCCCCCAGTCTGTACGCGTAGCCAGGATTTTTCCACACTGAGTGTGGAATCTGACACGTGGTCTTGTTAAACTTCATGGGGCTGGTGTTGTCCAGCTGCCCAGTTTGTCGGGATCTCCCTGCAAGAAGGCCTCTTGGCCCTTAAGGGAGTTAACAGCCTCTACCAAATTAGTGGTGTCTTCAAGCTTGTTTGAGGTGCATTCAAGTCCTGCATCTAGATCTTTTATAAAAATACTAAGGAGAACTGGCCCTGAAATGGGCAGGGGCCTCTTCTCAGTAATCCATTATTCATAAACAGTGTGTTCTGTTGAATCAAAAGCATGACTATTGGAAAGGAAACAATTATGTTTGTAACTAATCTTTGTCATAACTTGAGAGCCATGAAAGAGTGACAAAGGCACCTCCAGAAGCTTTTGAGCATCATTTTGCTTCCTGGAGCTATGATTAATTCTGTTTGCATTTTCTCTGCAGGTTTTTCCTGAATGACTTTCCTGGTTAGAATATTTGTTCTTGTTCAGTAGAGCTCATTTACAGTATTTTGAATGATTAAGACTTAATTTCCACTCCCAGCTAAATTACCTTACTCTAGCATGCTCATAATCCTTTATCTGCAGTTTCTTGCATGGTGTGAATGTTTTGCCATTACCACACTCAGTGTTTTGCTGTGACTTGATGTATTTCATCTTATTTTTTTTTTGGTGAGTGTTTGTTTTTGCAGTACCTTCCTTCTGTCGTCCTGTGCTGAGGTACTCATATTAGACACTTGTGCTTTCCTTCCATATAATAAACAAAGGAAGGAGGTTTTTTTGCCACTCTCACGAAATGCTCTTTGTGGAACTTAATACTTCATGCCAAGAGTTGCAAGAAAAACTTGGGAAAACAAAAAAAGTTTGACAAATTTAGACAGCCTTGGTCAAAATGTCCTAAATGCCTTCACAGGGTATTGGCAAAACTGTTTGAGCACATACTTCACCCTTCGGTTATTCACCCCTCACCCCTTGCTTACTGCCTGGTGCACGACTTTGATACCACACATCTTTTTAAATATAATTGTGTGGGCTTTTCATGTTTAAACTGTATAAAATTTTCACCTGGGTACATATGTGGCCACCCACTATGGAATTTTTAGGAAGCCTCATCATATTGGTGTGTGCCAGCTGAGATAGAATTACTCTCCTGTTTATATTCACGCAAGGCAAACTGAAGCCTGGAAGTTCCTTGCAGTTCAGTGCAGAGAGTTCAGAGTGCTGATTTATAGGAGTCTAACATGACAGCCTGCTGGGCATTTCATGTGAGGGAAGCTGGTTTTTAGAAGGGTGATGAAGAATGCAAGGTAGAAAACTGCTGTGTTTTTGTGATTACAGAGACTACACTTTACTGATAGCTTTAAAAATAGATTTTATATATAATGTTCACATTTTTATTACTGATTTTTGTTGTTTTAATAAGCTTACAAATAAGGACAAGGTATGTCCTTTTATGTGGCATTGATATATATATATATATATATATATATATATATACATTTTGTACTGAAAAGTATAATAAAACTTCTGCATGTGTTCTCTGAAATGGCCATGTCCATTTGCCTTGAGGGTTAAAGAAGTCATAAACATTAATTATTATAAAGCCTGAAATTATGGTTTATTTTTCATTTTTCCTCCTGAGCATGATGTTACAGGGAAGGAAGAATTCTGAGTAAGAGGTGCTATAAATCTGGTTGTTACGTGGAAAATATCAGCAAAACTCCCGTAAAATGATTTGAAGAAACAAAGCAATTGTTCCCAAAACAATACTAAAATACCAAAATCTTTTGAACTAACTTGTTTTGCTTCTCATTTTAGTTGCCACAAGTTTATTATTAAGCTTCTTCCTGAAAGACCACAATGAAACTCAATAGCTTTTCAAAGTGCTTTTTATGGGAAATGATTGAGCAGGAACAGGAGGACAAGGATAATGATATTGTTGGAAAATCTATCCAGTCTGAACAAATTTTCAGAAACGACTGCAGGCAGTTGTTGCACTATTGCTTTTTGTCCCATTCTGTTCCCTAGCATTGTGCAACATTTCTGCTAGCGCAAACCCCGTATCTAAAGCCATGATGAATGCCTTGGGAATGATGTATTTACATATAATAACTTCTGTTTGTGAAACTGTTACATGCTTCTCAGATTGTTAATTTTGTTCTGCTGCACTTGCTAAAGCATCCTCTTGCTTGTTCCTTTCAACCTTATGCAGGGAGCTGCTACTTTGTACCTTCCAGAAACTACTCCTTTTTTTCTGGTCTGCCCTCCCAATTACAGCTTTTAGGAAGTGAATTATGTAACTTGGAAAACAGAAAATTAAACGTGCATTTGACATTCACAAAAACTTGGCAAGAAGGATTTTTCTTTCGAAAACCAAGCAGAATTAGCTGCTTTCACAAGCATAGGTGTGTTTTTCCCCTTCAAGTACCACCAACGTGAACATTGGTATACTCACTCAAAGTAATAATTTTCTGCGTTACTAAAAACAATTGCAACAAACAAGGATCTCACTGCAGCCTCTCCTGGATATGTTGATTACATTGTTGATTATATAGATTATATAGTTTGATTAGTGTTAAAAGTTCACTGGGTTTTTAGGCTCTTAACAAGCAACTCTAAACAGTTGTATGGCTGTCAGAAAATCCTGCCGATTAGTAGGTAGTCACTTGGAGCTTGAGAATGGTCTTTGCAATGACTGAGTTCAGTCATCTGCAGGTGAAATCAAGGAAAGTTTTCTCTGAAAATGCAGAAAAACATCTTGCTGTACTTGTCTTAAACTGATCCCCAAAATCGGGCTGCTATGGGCTTAGCATCTTTCTCTCAGCTTCAAAGTGATGAAATATGCTGAACTGCTATTTTGCGATGACATAGGTGTAGGATTAAAATGAACTGATTTGTGCTTGCAGTAATGAAAAATGAATATTCATGCAGTGCATGCTCAAGGGCGTGCTAAATGTGTTGTTTTGGGGTTCCCCATCTTCAGCAGGAGAGTAGATTTAAATTTCAGTTTTCTGCTCAGCTGCCTTCCACAGCAGCCACTCATTCAGCTGTTGTCCGCTGACCCACCAGTTCCTTTAGCACAAGTGGTAGTGGGTTGAATTTCAGTGCTGTCTTCAAAGAAAGGTCTCTTCTTGCTGTAGTCTTCATGGTGATCCATTTACCAAAACAACTGAACCATAGATGGTTGAGCAAATTCAACCAGGAGTGTTATATGAGGACAGGAGAGAAAAGGGATGGGAAATTCCGAAGATGGATAGACTGCTGAAGAAAGCATACTGTATAGCTGTACCTGTGTCTGCTAGATTGCTCAGTTGTTTCACTGGTTTTTCAAAGTGCCTGTTTATGGGAGTCTCAGTGTGGTCTTTCAGAAAGAAGCTTGATAATCTTGTGGCAAGCAAAACAGACAGTGGTATGGGCCACTGCAAGACCTAGGGCCATGCATTGAGGCAGCTGAGTTTCTTGTCGATGTTAATCCATTCTGAGTTCTGGTCAGCCTATGGCAGTGTATGAGGACAATGTCTCTGGAAAAAGACAATCATTTATTTCAAATAGTCAAATACTCAAACAGAGGCGTGTATGGAAGCTTACGCAAGATATTGTCTGAATAGAGTCTAGGGAAGTTCTGGATCTGATGCTGTAGGATACAATTTTGTTTAATGTTTTGCCAAATGTATTTACTGCAATTTGAAATTAATAACTGTGTTTAGCATCAGAGGAACACATGGAGCCTTCATGAGCTTGTTCTTTAGCTTCCCAGAAGAACTGTCTGCTGTTGCATCTTGACCCTTTAAAAGTTGTTTGTTTTTATTTTATTGGAACTGCAAAAAGTCCCATCTGGATGCTGTTTAATGAAGGACTGTCCTAAGTATGGATTTATTGTTCTTCCCACGTTAGCTGTAGATTTGGAAAATGTTAAATTTTCAGACAGGGTGAGTGCTTAAATATTTCCATTCAGGAAACATTCTCATGCAAACGTGCTAGGGCAGTTGCTAGAAAAGTTGTCTTTAGACATGGTAGTGCTTGAGGTGAAGCCTCTTGCTTTGGACTAGAGGGAGTAATCAAGGAGGGGAAAGGGTGTTTCTAAGTATTTTGAGCAGTTCAGTCTTCATAGGAAAGAAGAGAACAAAATTCTCCTTTGTGTTTATTGACTGCTTGTTGCTTTAGAGAATTGCCTGAGTGAAACCCTACTTGAGTACTTTAGTGTTTGGTTAACTTTTGGCAGACCATCTGGTGTTACTGTGTGTAACCTCAGTATAACTTAGCTAAAAGATTGTAGAGCATCGATCAATTTGGTTTCTGAAAATAAAGAAAATTTTGTATATTTATGGAATAAAGAGATCCTTACCAAACTATTTTAACTAAAGCAGGTGCCTCCTGGCACAGCTGTTATGTAATTATTTCAAGTGGTGTTTATCTTGGATGTGATGAGTAGTAAGTTAAAGTAGGACAAAAGCTTGGTGAAGTGTCATTCACCCATCTAAAATTACGATGCAAGTACTACAGCAGTTCAGATAGCACTGTGTTTCTGCAAGGGGTTTTGAGTCTGGGTGCAGAATATAAGCATGGGCAGTACAGGGTAAGAGGTAGGACCACATGTGAAGCTCAGTTATTAGCACAACTAGTGTTTATCAGCTTTTGTCTGTGTGCCTTCCTTTCTTCATCTATTTTGGCTTTTTTCCTTGTATTGCAGACTGACAGTACATGTTGCTGTTAAAAGCATTTTCCTAACTTCTCGTATCTGTACTTTAAAGCTTTCATATGCTTCTTGTAATCATTTTCTTTTTTTTTTTTTAATATTTAAATGGGGTTTAACATGGAGATTGGTTGCCTGCTGCAAGGCGTTGGCAAATTCCCCTTACAGAAAGTTCTCTATAAAGAGTGAATCATCCATCCAGTGCCATGGCAGATTGCCATTTCAAAGAGGAATAAAGTATTGCTTGGTGCATTTGCATTTTCAGCACTTGCTACACAGTAAAGACAGCAAGTAGTACATTGTTAGGTAATTCATGGCATTCATGTGATGGCTACAGTAAATAATTCAGCAAACTGCCAATAAAAGGGAAAATTTGCCATTCATGCTTTCCACAGGAGAGTGAGGAAAGCATTGGAAGCAGCTAACAGTCGTGGATGCCACCTCATCCTCAACTCATACTGAAGGCAAGAAGTGCTCTTGAAGATCTATAATCAAAGTCTGAAGCGATGAGTAAAAGCTTCCATCTTCTAGGAAGACTCAGCCTAAGGAAAGCCTCGCTGAGAAAATCAAGGGATCCCTATGGGGGCGTTGTTGTTATTGCAGAAAGTTGCTTAAGGAACCACAGTAAGAGTGTAATCTTCTAAGGAAAGTGTGAAATGAGGAAAGTATGAGCAGTGCAGTGGTATTTGTCTTCACTGGAATTGTGCAGGACAGGCAATTCGTGAGCTCTGCTCTAAGAGCATGTTGAAATTCTAGGAGGTAATTTCATGGTATTCTAAGCAGATAATTAACATTTTGGTTCATCTAGATTTTTATAATACTGATGCCATTTGCGATGAAATCATTTACTTCTGTAATAGTAAAACCATGAAAACTCTTAAGTTAACAATTCAGCTGAAAAATCAGGTTGAAGGGGAAAAAATGCTAATTGAAAGACACAGTAAAGGGCAACTCACTGGTTTTACTCTCATGGTAGATGTCCAGACTTGTTCAGACAGTCGGATCACAGTTTGGAGGCTGTTGCAAACCTGGGGTCTTTAACATACAGAGATCAACAAAGTGTATGAAGTTATTCTTGAAGTTTGTCAGAACTGGAGTATTTTCACTGTGGAAGCAAATCTTGTTGTCAAGCCTGGGCCTTCCGTCATTTTGCAGAGCAGCCTTTTTCTGATAAATCGTTGCGAGAGGGTTGATACGAGAACTGAGTGCTCTGTCTTTCTTCAAAGTCTGCTGTAAGCCAGAGCACACTTACTTAATTCTGTCCCAGCAGAAACAAGCTCATGTTGTTGTAAATAAGAACATAAGCTTCAAGGTGGTCTTAACAAGCTCTGGAAAATGCAATAGCTTCAAATGGCAAACAGAACCATCTGTCATATGTAACTGAACATGATGTCCTAAGGAAATAAAATAGCTTTGTTGAAGTCTCATGCTTTGGAAACGAGGGGTTGGCTTTTTGTGGGTTTTTCTTTGCTTGCAGTCCCCATCTTTCAGCTTCTCTCCTCAAATACACAGTGTGTTCTTAAAAGACTGTATTGTGGAGTGTTTGAACTCTTCCGAAGACACTCTGTCTTTGACAGATTTCAGCTCAACATAAACAAAGCCTTCAACATGTATAGACTTTGAATACCTAAAATGTAGTGTTAAATTGAATTTGAAATTTTCACAAGTAAACCATATCAACATGTTGCCAATGCACGACAGTTCTTCCATACAAGATAAATTATTTTAATCCTGCAGCAAATGAAATGGGAAAGAAAGCTTTTGGCTGATATTTGTGGCCAAGTTATGCTTTACTACCAATAGAAAGGTGCCATGAGGCTGAGTTCTGTGTCATTCCTCCTGCATGTCTGTGTGAGGAGGGATGCCTGAAGTCCTGGGAGCCAGCTGGGAGCCCATCTCCTCTTGTTCTATTAGGTAGCCAAGCAAAAAAACTGCTTGCTGAGGTTGTGGGGCCTCCAGCCAGTTTGTGTTGTTACCTGTGCCTGAGAAGCAATTTGGCTTTTACATAGGGAAGGAAATAGTTAGCACTGTGTTACAGTGGTGGAGGAACTGTTGTTTTCAGGACTGTTTCTGTTGGAAAAGTGGAGCAATTGGTGACAGATGACAAAATAATTCCTAAAGAACCTCTTGTACTCATACAAAGTGGAAAATCTTGCTCAGTGTCTGTATAAAACTTGCCTAAAAATATGAACAGCTGACATTTTATTTCTATGGAATTGTAAGGCTGACATTTTATTTCTATGGAATAGCCAAAGCACAGTTCAAGCAGTGTGGATTCCAGTCAGCGCTCTTCATGTGTTACTGTCTGTAACTGTACGTTGCCTCTGGTTGTCTTGAAGGTTCTCCCAATGGAAGCAGGTTGCACTATGGAGTAGTGGTTTTGGACATCGATTTTTGAAGGCAGACTAAAAATAGTGAAGAACATTAAAATTATATTCTGTGTTTTCTACCCCCAAACTGGCAACTGTCAAATCAGTAATTTGATAAATTACTGATCTTTGACTAATAATGTCTATTTGAGTGCTCTAAACAATTTCTAGGAAGTTGGGGGAGCTGGGGGCTGGCAAAGAAGCCTTTGGAATAAATTAGAGTATTTTTGGCCTGTTACTGTCTAGTATTCCAGCTGTAGGAGTAATAACTCAAAGGCAAATAAGATTGTCAGGCTGTGCAAGTCTGGTGGCACACAGTAATTCTTGGATTCTCATCATTTATGAAACTATAGTGGCTACTGATAATGATTTAAAATGTATTTTAGTTCATTTGTTTTCACAAATATGGAGTGCTGCAGAAGGAATGTTGGAAGCTAGATGGGTTCCTTTTGGAAAGAATAAGAATTAGAAAATGACATTATTGAATAAACTAAATTGTAACCTTGAAGGACAAATTCCTGTAACCTCCTGTGAAAGAGTTGCAAGTTCTCAATGATTTGTTAACTACAGTGTGTTAGTTACACTGATCGGATGTCTCCTATTCTGCAGCAAAGCTGGATTAGGTGATGATCTGTATTAAATTCCACGTTCTGCTTTGTAGCTTTGATACAAAGACTTCTTACATGAAGTTTCTGTTTTCTTCACAGTTGAGCACTGCAGCCTGTACCGTGCAGATCGCTTCCTGCTCCGGATTTCTCAGAAACTCATAATATGCTGGGGATTTCTTTAGCTGTTGTTTCTAGAATTACAAACATTCCTGAAAACTGGCTGTTGCCCACTTATCAGAGCAGGAGAGAAATTGTTAGATTGTACAGCATGAATGTTGGAAAGCACCATACGTGACTTGATGGGAATCTGAGTTACAGTTTTGAGAAGACACTTAAATTTATTCTTTTTTTTTTAGTAAAATAGTACGAGAGCCTAAGAAGATCATACTGCTGTATCTGCTAGCTTTGGCTGCTGCTTGGTGGCAAAATCATAGTGGGCTACATAATGTAGTGAGTTAATGTAGATCTTTTTGCATTAGAAACCTGTAAAATAGAATTATCTGTGAATTTTCACTATGAGAGAAAGAAGAAAGTGTTTAATACCTGAGAATCAGGGGAAAATGCTGTTTTCATTGCCCTCTGATTATCCCTGGTCAGCTGATTTCAAGAAAGAGAGCATGAGTGCTCATTTATGGAGGGAGACATTGCAATGTGCTCCACAGAGGGCTGTAACTAGGTGGGATGCTGAGAGCTAGTTTCTTGCAAGGGATCAAATTGAATTCTTATGCAAAAAGCAATTGTCTTTAGATCTTCCTTAATTGTGGGTGCCAAAGTCCAGTAAGCATTGTTTATATATCTGGAGTCACAGCTATTAAAAATAGGGATTATAATTTGTTAATGCCAACAGTTTTTAATATAGTTTGTTTTGTACAAAGTTATGGTATAATCCTCACCCTTAAATGGAAGATCTTCTAGTTCCTTCCTCTACCAAGTGTTCAGCAGATGTTTGCAATGCTATTGGATTTACCTGAGACGTCTTTGGGGGGATTTTCTAATAGAATATGTCTGACTGACATAGTATGTTCTGTAGTAACCAAAAGTGTAAATTTCAGTAATCTTTTGGTTCATTGCATAGTTCTGTTCAAATTCTTTTGCACAGCATACATTGAATAACTTGTTTACTTTTGGTTCAGTATAGTATTATGCAATGAATGTACAATGTAGATTCCATGTATTCTTGCTTCTCATCTTGGCTCTCATGTTGGATTGCTACGAGAACTTGACCTTCACATCTTTTGTGAAGTTCTTATTGCAGTAAGAAAGGCTGGGTAGGCTGTTTTTATTCACTTTTAACTAATCATTGTCTTTGTTAAGGAGTACGACCATTGAATGTATAGTATATACCCCAAACTGACATGTTTAGGCTGTTTGCACAAGCTCTGTTTTATAGTATTTTGCATCATCTAACCTCTATATCCTTGTTCATTGATCTGCACTTGTTTGTAGCATCTGTGTTCTGAGTAAGACGCGTTCAGATTTTCAGGCGTCTGGGATGACGATGAGAGAGGGTACATCCTCTGAGTCACCAGATGGATTTAACATCACTTTGACGCAATATTCTCTCTTAATGTTTCTTGATTTGTTCATGTAGGTGAACTTTTACAAGCTAATTACTTATGGGTAAACTTTGTTGTCCTATCTTGCAGGCTTTGCTGTAGCCCAGTGTATAAATCAGCACCATCCATCACCACTCTCATCACCGTCGCCGTCCAGTGGCAGTGGGAGTACAGGGCGCTGTGATTCAGTGGCTGCAAGCTCAGCTTCCACTCCTTCTGTTGCACAGAGTCCGTCAGGTATTAAATCACTATTTTCAGCCTAGGCACCAAGGGTTGTGGAGAGCTGTACATGTTTCTGTCAAATTGACTTCCGATGTTATTGAGTTAAACACAGGGTAGGGCTTTATGGTATTCAGATCACTTGATCATTTACCTAAATTAGTTAAAGTAGATTGCAGTGCAAATTTTAACGAAGTATTCAGATTTTTGTACTGGATAAGGAGTTAGATACTTGGCATCTTTCAGTGGTGATCTTCAATGCTGGTTAAATGATATCCTGTTTGTCTGATTGGTCTCCTAGCATGTACAATTTGAAGTGTTTTGGTTTTTTTGTCATTGTTTAAACAGAACTTTTGTTCTGCATAAATTCAGAGCGACATTTGTTTGCCCTAGTGAGTAAGTCCATTCCACATGAAGCTTTTTTTCTTGAACTGGGCTTTTGTATGTTTATCTGATTCTTCTGTTAATTTTTAACACCAGGCCAAGTATGAAACACTTTCAAATAGCTGTAGTTATTTAGGATACTAACTAACGCTCTTGGCTGAACACCACATCTGAGGAGGCTATTTCCTTGGCGCTGAAGAAGCCATATAAATTGACTGATAATATAACTTGCACGAATGTAGCTAGCATGTGTTTGAGTTGGTCAGTAAGTTCAGTGAGATTGTTTATACTGGGATCTCTTGTTGCCTTAGAATGCCTTCATTCTTCTCCTTTTTGTGTTTAGTGTTTATGAAGAATCCTGTAATAGTGTTTGTTTTGAAAAGAAAAGAAAAGAAAAGAATGTGAGGTAGAGAACCTCCAGCTGAAGGCTAAGCAAGAAGTAAATTCTGAAGGGTGCATATTAAAATGCTTTTACTTTAGAGCTGACCCTACTCTAACTCTTTTTGGATATTTAAAAAACAAAACTGAAGTGACTTGATTCACAAGGCATTTTCTAACTGCCCCTTCTTGACAGTCACTTTTGACATTGATCACTCTGAAATGGTTGTTCTGGCTTCCTCAATTAAGACACACCCTTTTGCTTTTATTTAAAAGTCGTATAAAGATAAAAGTAAACTTTTTTGCAGTCTTATAGGAAGTGATACATTCTGTGTTAGGCATTTAATGTTTTATACGTCATGAAATACCTTTGCTTCACTGAACACTGTCAGGAGATCAGTGTAAATTATACATCCAAGTGACTATCCTTGCAAGAAGTGCCACTGGAGAAGGGTAAGCAAAAACTGTTTATCAAGTTTATGAATAGTTTATAAAGCATTCTAGCACCCAGACACTATATTAAAAAACATTTATTACTTTGATAAACTAACACACAGTCACAATATTCCTACAATATGTTGCAACTCCAGGATAAAATTGGAGTTGTTTTTCTATATGCAATCTTTTCAAAACATTGGAAGGATCTTATTTTATTTTCTTTGCTAGCAGCTACCTGCTGTTTTCTGGTCTTTGGGGGGCCTGGATAAGAAAGTAGAGATCACACAGTGAAGCACTGTGATTGGCAGAAGTCTCAATATAGAGAGGCATTAATGACAGAAAGTGTTTCACTACACGATTCTCCCTAGCTGTGTGAAAAGTCTCAGCTATTACTTCCTTTACTGTATTTGAATTCTTTGTGATCCAGTATTGAAAAGGCATCTATGATTTTTAGTGACTAGGAGATAACTGTGGTAGAAGAAATGAAAATAAAAATCTAAATTCTTGCTGTTGCAGTAAGCAACATGTTAGTTCAGAGAAGGATCAAGTAAGTCTGTGCTACAAAGGTTAGACAGGTTTTTCAAGTGCTTTCAAGACTTCTGTGAAAAGCTGAGTAGATCTGGAGGATGTAATTCCTCATCTAGGAGGAGAGTACCTCATTGGAGAATAGAATATATTATAGTTACAAAAGGAAAATCTACTTAATATGCTGTCGTTTGTATATCAAAGTTGTTTATTTTTGCTGCATTTTGAAAAGTGTGATAACAGGATGCTGTTCTAAACTAAATAGTAATAATAATCAAAGTTTGGAAATGCCTGATTTCTATCTGCGCTTTACCAGTTCAGCTGCCAGCACTTAGTATGACCTCTACATTGTGGCTTCACTGTAGCACGCTCAAAATGCCAGGTGATGCAGGAGAACAGTGTTTGGGTGTTGGGTGGTGTCTGTTGTTGTTGGTTTTGGTGTGGGGTGTTTTGCGTTGTGGTTTTTTGTTTGTTTCTTTGCTTTTTTTCCATAGGATCTAGGGATTCTGATAGATGCTTTAGGAAGCCTAGTTGTAATGATACTGTTCTGTGCCATATCACTATGGGGATTGTAACCCTCAGCAAGGTCCATGAAAATTAATGCATGAATTTGCTTCAGCTGCTTCAGCACCAAGTCATCAACTTGCAGTGGTGTGCTGCAGGGATGAGTTCTGAGCAAAGCTCATGGATTTTATTCTGCTAACTCTACTCAGAGGGCAGTAACAAAGAAGACAGTTACTGTATGTACACAAGTAGTTAATTCAGAGCAATGGGCTGACATACAGTTGGTGCTGAGGCTCACATATCAATTCTGCATGGGACTTAGGGTATTTGCTTCAGGCCTTCAAGGAGGAAGTAGCAAGTAGCTGATTAGCAGCAAGCAGTTACCAAGATCTGCTTTATGCTCCAAGGTAGTACTGGAATGCTGCTGCAGTCTGTCACATTAGAGTTCTCATTATCCATTCCATTCAAAATGCACATGAATTTCTGTTCTTTCTCTGCTCCCAAGTTTTTTGTATCAGCTGATCAGGTTGTTGACCATGAAGAACACACAAGGTTGCTCAGAAGCTTCAGACAAGAAGGTCAGCTAACCAAAAAAGAGAGATGAATGTGTGGATTTCAAGGAAATCACCTCAACAATCTTAAGAACAACATCAGCTGTTTCTGCAGTAAATTTGAGATCATGCCATCCAAGATAGTTTATTGACAGGTTTAAGCTGTTCAAAATTTGGTACTTGTAATCTACACAGATATTAAGATTTAGAGCATAATACACTGGATTTTACATAGAATAGTGATAGATGAGGAGATGAGGACAAAATAAAGATAAGTTGCTCATTTGTTAGTTGACAAATACAAATGTTACAAATTATGTATTAACAGGTAAGCAGTTAGAAAAAAAAGCTTTGGAGAATGTATCACAGAAAATCATGGGTTTTTTGTTTTGTGAAAATATTTTCCTTGCTCCATCATGCATCAAACAGTATCATACTGTCTTAATGTGAGAAGAAGGTTAACTGAACTTATACAGAATCATTTGATTGGTACATTCAGTTAATGTAAGAGAACAATAGTTGCATTAACTACTTTATCATACACAAAAGAAGCTGTCATAATTCCTGAGTTTATCAACCATTGTCACAGTACTCCATGGCATAGGTTGGTTTTTTTCTTAAAGTCTAGCAGCTCCTGCATTTACAATACCTGGGACTTAAGCTTAGCCCTTTGCAAGTTCTCTGTTCCTTAAAACTGAAAAAGCAGAGTCCATCCCTCAAAGAAAGGATACCCATGGCAAGATAGAAAAAGTACAGCTGGATTCTGCAAATGCTCTATCAGGTGTTTTTCTTCGTATTTACAGTCTCTTTTAAATGAGCGTGTCCATTTGAAGTGCTGCTGTGCCTATGGTAAAAATGTTCTCTTGCTAGGCAGATTTTTATCATTAAATTTCTGAGCTTTGAATACAGTCTCTTCTTGGCTGCATTTGCTGGAACCATGAACTTCTATAAAGTGCTTATTTTTATATAAGCCAAGGATTAAGATAAAGAAGCTCCTACTTTAATTTAGCAGTCTTCTAGAGTTATAGATATGTAATGTCATCAGTGTTGTATTTTATCACTTGTTAAGTTGCTTAAAGCTTTAAAACTCATTTGGCTTCAGCACTTAAGAAAATGTTTACATTGGAGCAATGGTTACTGAGGATTCCAGAAGGCATTGATCTTCTATGCCACTGAAGTCTTATTTCATACTTCTGGCAGATATTAATGGTAAATGGTCTAAAATAAGTATGAAATTCTGTCCCTTGTTGCAGAGAATAAGTTGGATACCAGTCTGTAAAATAAAACTCATGTATTCCAAGTAGAGGATGTTTGATCAAGGATGGAGAGCCTGTGAGAGCAGTGCCTGCTGTCTTACTGAAACCATCCCTGTCTATTTCCTCTATGATCAGTAATGTAAACGTGGTATGATCTGTTCTCCAATGCTAGTAATTTTCTAATTAGGCGAGGAACTACTTTTGTTTCTAGAAAGTTTCTTACTCAGAAACTTTCTGTGCACCAAGCATCATCATCTTAACTGCTGCTATCTTCTAAGGTGCTGTATTTGCCTTTGTTTTAATCCAAGTATAATGCTTCAGTTTCACTTCTTGGAACAGTAGCACTGAGTGATCTGAAGTATTGTCATCTGCTCTGCAGAGCACCTCATGTAATTTATTGCCAGTGGGAATCCAAATGATGCTATATTACTAGAATTTGTAATAGATAGCTTTTCTCAAAATTTCTGTAGCATGTATGAAGTTTGTGATATGAAAGCCTGCAAGTATTGCTTCCGTGTAATGCTGTCAGACCACAGGTAGTCCAAACTGCATTATGTACGTTTCCAGATAGGTAAGGAAACAATAACTTCACTCATTTGTTTCTAGAGAATGAATACTTCTAGCTGCAGAAGTATTTCCCAAACTTAAAAAGACTCATTGAGGTCTCAAATTGTGTCAGAGATACCAGCAGTTACGGATGCATCCTCGTCACTTTTAATCTTGTTGCTGCTCTAACGTTTATCCTTTGTCTTCATTCCAGTTTCCCTTCCTTGTTTCACTGTTGCAGCCTTGGTATGATATATCGCTGTGTTTTCCTCTAGTAAGGTCTGGCAGGAAAGGACGACGGCGGGTGTTTAGTCTGTCGGAGGCTGACAGTCACGGTGGACACTGGGTTTAGGTCTTCGAGCAGCAGCTGCAACCGAAACTCACGCAATATCCATTCAGGCAGGTTCCTCCATAAGATTTCAAAAGCCCGTCAAGTTAATAGAGCATGCTTGGTTTCCATGCTTGCAGTAGTGACAGTGAGGTAGGAAATTGAAGAAAGCATCGTTAATATTTGACTGTGCTGATCTGGGGGAGAATTGTGCAGCAATTTCTGAATTTCAGCTGTTTCTGAAAGTCTTACCTACAGTTTCTCCCATATTTCATGGCTCTCTCCCCAAAAACTCAAATTCTGCATACCACAAAATGATCTACCAAGCTTCCAGCTTCAAAGCAGCCATGTCTTCATTTGCACAGGGGCAGCCATGGCTGTAGTGGAATTTAGCAAGCACAGGGTCCAGAATGGACAGTAATGCAGGTATTTGCTAGCAGCAAGAAATTTATTTATAACTCAGGTAAAACAGAGACACATTCGGTATAAAACTGTCCTCAGACTGTGACGGTACAAGCTTGCTTTTTTCTATCATCAAACTCAGGCAAATGGATTTATGGACTGCTTGTTGCCTGAAGGGGTGGGGAGGGGAAGCATAAACAAAAAGGATGGAAGCAGGCTTCGAACTGGTTCTCAGTTCTGTAACCTGTGTTGAGTCTAATTAATTTCTTTTTTCACCTCCATGGCATAAGAATATTTTACTCTGTTAATATTATAGAAATACCATTTTTCATTTATTAAACTTGCTTTGTGTCTTTTTACTTAATGTGCTGTTATTTATATTTTTATTTATCCTTTTATACTATATTGCTGTACAGTTTAAGATGCTTTTCTGTAGATTATATTCATTCTTATCTTTTTCTATTCTCTCCTATCTTTTTCCCCTAATAACCATTGTAACATAAGATGATATAACAGAAGTGTTTTGTTTCTGTAACGATAACCTTGGTATAGTACTATAGAAGTGCTGAAAAAAAATCTGAGGTTGCTGAACCCTCCACAGCCGTGGACAGCTGGTGATATCCAGTGCCTTGCAAAGTTACATCATGGTTTTGAATCTTGTTTGGTACTTAAATTCCAGGTCTGACACTTCTTTGTCAGAACACTCCTGTTTAAACGCATGTGAGCTGGGGAGACGTAAATAGGCGTTTTTCCCCATATTGGCTGATAACTTTATCGCGTTGAAGGGTGTGTTTCAGTGACCAGATTTTATTCAGGTAAAAATGAGAATTGTTTTTGCTCTTTCTATCCAAAAGTCAAATGTGAACTGGAACCAAATTTTAGGAGTTTGGGTCTTTTTGAAAGCTACTCAGTATTACTGTATGCAGTGAAGACATAAGTTACAGATAGTGAGTAGGGAACTTATATCAGAGTTTGGTGCCTTGATACCCCTGAATCAGTAGCTTGCTAACTATCTAGTTTTTAAAGACAGACATTCTTGTAATAATCTGTTCATAATTTTTTTTTCCAGTTAAAGGACATCTTTTTTTCCAATTGATTGTCCCAGTTTCAGAGACAGACAGTTCAAATCATACATAAATGCATAGACTTATTTATTTGGATCCTTTGCTGAATTGTACCTGAGTTCAAAACGGCTCCAAAATTATGAGCTTCCAAGGTTTTCTTACTCGTAATTATTGACCTGAAGTGATGCATTCAGTTAACTGGGAGGTGGTACATGTGAAAACCTCCTCCATCAACACAGCACTCTGTTGTTCCTGTTTGGTTTTTTTTAATTGTAATACTCTATATTCCAAATTTTCATTCCAAGGTGCTGGATCTCTCTACTTCATTTAGTACTTCACCAGCACTCTGATTTTTTTTCTATCACTGCATCCAAAACGTTTGGGAGATAGTAACAATGATGAACACACAAGCTCTGTGTGCACCTGAAGCCCCAGTGGATCTGAGTGCTCAGTCCCAGAGGTGCAGGTGCCAGTCTGGCAGGCAGTAATCTCTAGCTGTTACAGCTGTGACTGCAGGGTTGGTTTTCAGTTAGGAATCATTCCAGGAGGGATAATATGTTGCAAAATAGTACCGAGATCTGTTGGCCTTTTCCAGAAGGTTAAAACTTTTTTTCCCCCTCTGGTTCTGCGGTGATATTTACTCCCTACCCCTGTGAGGACTGTGTGGCAGCTGGCTGCTCCCTGGGCATTTTGGCAGGGATGCTCTCACTGCTGCCCTTCAGGGCAGTGACAGGAGCGAAATTCTGACAGCAACTAATGGAAGATGGAAAGTAGGGGGAGAGACTTACTGCTATCAATAGTAAATAAAACCCTCCCCAAAAAGCACAGAAGAGCTCTGCTTTTGTCTTTTCTATTTATAAGATGCTACACACTGAGTTTGTTCTGCTTATGTTTCCCGATACTGTCTCTGTCTTCTTTCTGAATGCATTGTCGGACCCTCAAATGGAAAATATGGTGGATTTTGACTCCA
The DNA here is from genome assembly GCA_016647715.1 of Pavo muticus. Taxonomy (NCBI): domain Eukaryota; kingdom Metazoa; phylum Chordata; class Aves; order Galliformes; family Phasianidae; genus Pavo; species Pavo muticus. Next base: position 546,427 of record JACDJE010000108.1, on the reverse strand, counting down.
GATAATTTTTTAATGGAGTCTTTTCTACATGTTTTTTTTCTTGCTTATTTTAAGAAGGGAGTTGCTTCAGCAGTCGTTTAGATCCTGTGTGAAAGGATTAGGGGCAGTGTAGTGTAATGAAGTGTTAGGTTTTCAGTGAATTAAAGTTATACGGAAATACATCGATATTTTGTTTGGGGGGGGGGGGGGGGGGGGGCAGAATATTTAAGTGAACTCCAGAACCAGAAGTGAAATAGCAGAAGAACAGGAGAGATGTGACACGTTATACCATTCCTGAGCAGAATACCACGGACTGATAGTACTTCGTATAGTGCTTCATTTACCAGAACTTCCAGAATCTTGAATTTTGGTGAGTTCTTACTATTAGAAAAAAAAAAAGTTTTGGCAAAGTATTTAATTTTTTAAAGATTTTATGAATTCAGAAGTTAAAACCAGTGCAAAGAGACTATTTTTTAAAATATCGAAGTGTCAGCATTTATTTTGGAGCTCAGAGGAATGAATTGTTGCCTTATTTTGAAGTTCTTAGCTGTTCGTTTTCCATGCAAGCCTTGCACCACTTCTGTTATCAGTCTAAAGCTTCGTGACACCTCAGGAGAATAATCTGCGGAGTTACTTTGAATCTGTCCTTATTTTTACAAATAAGTAATAATGGCCTTTTTGTTTCCAAGACTGTCCTTTTACATCTAAATTTTGTTTTCCTTAAAGCGAGAAGCTTTAGCTACAGATTCAGGAAAAAGTAAAATTGAATGATTTTCGAAGTGGGAATGCACCTTTATTTGGGGAAAGGTAAAATAATAAACATGATAATAACAACCAACAGAACTGTCTTTTACTGCTATCTCACTGATACCTTACTGATGCTCATTCCATTCTAAGCTTTGTTTTTCTTTGATGTGTTTTTTTGTATGTATTTTTTTCTCCCTTATGTTCACACTTTGTTTTATTTTTACAGAAACAATTGGAATCATATTGAAAGTGAAATATTTTAAGGTTACTGTGTACTAAAGCCAGAATTTAATTCTTAGCCTCTGTATTCACACTACATTGCCTTGTAGCCTTTTCTGCAGATGCCTGTACACTTGAACACATGCTGTTTATTAACACGAGCTCTAAATGGTCTGTCTTGAAGCTGGATACCTGTTACTTTAAAGGCATCTATTGCTCTAGTCTGAAAAGAAAGTAAATAAATTTATGGGCACACTTGCTCATACAAGGCTGTACCCCCTGATCTGGTACATTCACTGTCCGTCTGAGCCAAATGAGCAGTTACTTGCCAGTTAGCAGGACTTTAAGGGGAAAAAAAGGACAAGACAAGTAAATGTTAATGTTTTATTTCGTTGTGAAGGAAGTGCCAGGAGCATATCTGTTTTCTGTAGTATGTAATGGCTCATTCCCAGTTTTATCTATGTTGCATGCTCCAGGTATGAGCCCAAAATTTCATTTGAAAGCCTACATCAAAACAGACTTACTTTGTGGCACCTTCATTACCGTAAGCACATAATTCTCCTTTTTGTCCTTTCATAGCTGTAGTTTCTGTGACTGAGATGTCATTTTAAACTGAATCTGGAGAATGGAATGAGTGAACAACTTCCAAATCTTTGTTTTTAAAACAATAAATAGGTATCCTCTTGGGCAAATTGGTTATACAGGGGTTCTTTACTAATTCTGTGGAGATTCCAGGTATGGGGCACTTAATTTTGTTTAGACTGTGCTAAACTGTGGGAAGGCTTTCTTATTCTTCCCCTTTATTTCTTCTCTGTAGGAATATTTACAATATTGCTGTATAGTGTAAGATGTGTGAATGTTCTAGTTTCTACTGTGAACAGTTCAGTGCTGGCATTTGATGTCATGCCATCATATTTTACATGTCGTTTCTAATTACTAAAAAGCAAATTTTTAAGCACAGTGCTTCATAGCACTTCATTTTCCACCCAAGTATTCTTAAATATTCATGAAGTACAGTACACTGTTTGGCTTAATGAATGATGTACATGCTAAGTTGAATCTAATATTGATTCTTGCTTGATGTTTTCTTTAATAGATGACTCTTCAGCTCCAGAGCAGCCCCGCACGACCGTTTCTGGTCAGATGACATTGACTGATGAAACTCTTTCAGCTGTCTCAAAGTCTAGCAAGAATGCTGTAAAAAACAGTGACATAGAAACAGCAAACCTGTCCCCTAGCCTGATTCCTGCACAGCAGCCCACAATATCATTAATATCAGATGACAATACAGATGCACTAAGTGTAGAGTCACTTACACTGGTCCCACCGGTCGATTCACACAGTATTCGTGCATTCAGCTGCATTCCTCAGCCATCTTTGCAGTCTGAGCTTGAAGTTTGCAAGGTAAAAGAGACAGAAGAAGAACGTTCTGACTAAGTCTACCCACAGACCGTGATAAACAGTGACGCAAATTAACCAAATTCTTCATTGTTTTTTTTTCTTCGGGAGCACAAGATACTTCCTGCAGCATCAGAGACGTCTGGTCTGCAAGAAGAGGCCCAGCGATGAAAGAATGTGGGCAGCTTTTAGAATAAGCATCAGATGTTTGGCATATTTAAACAAGGGGAAGGAAAGAAACTGGATTGGATATTTCCCTACCTATTTCTGTTGTACAAGAGCACCTACTTTCTTCCTATTATCAAATAAAGCTCCAGCTGCAGTAACCTAATTGTCAAAGACCTACAGTGTTATGGCAAAGTGAAGACATTTTTGGATACCTGGATTCAAGATGTTATATTGCTACTTCTTTGAAACTGGAGACATACCATTCACCAGGAAGCAGTGTAAATTATAATACAAAGATTCCATTTCCATTTGTTTCATTGTTTTTTATTCTGATCTCATTCAGCTTTCGGAGTCCTGTATGATACCAGCAGGCTTGGCCCCTTTCTGTGTTGTATTCACAGGACTCCAAAGTTCAGTGCTTTGTTTTCCATGTGCAATATTTATTTCAAAGTCTGATTCAAAGCAAGGTGCATCTAAAAATATTTTTTTCATAAGGTAAAACTCTGAAACTTAATATGACAAATGCTTAGTCACATGATTGCAAGGAATTTTTGAAACATTTTTAGTCTTTGCTTAACCAGCTACAAAGATACAAAATATTTTAATATCTACTGCTTGTTTGCTCACTTCTGACAGTCACATTGCTACACCTCTGAGGAATGATAGTATGATGGGACCCTTTCTACTGAAGAACAGCTAGAAGCAGATGGAGGCAGTTTTACTCTTAAGAGGTTTGGGGGGGTTTGTTATTGGAGATCCTTCTTGTTGGTTTCTTTGGGGTTTGTTTTGTTTTTTGTCTGTTTCTCATCTTCGCGTGGGAATAATTCCAGTAATTTCTTTGCAAGTCTGAAAATGAAAGAGAAAGCTATTGGGTTTTTTTTTCTATTTGAGAGTATCACCAAAGGAAATTACAGCATAAAAACGATCGAGTTTGTTTGCCTCATAGATCCTGAATGACAGTAGTTGACAGTAAGCAGTGAAGAAATGTGGATTAAAGTTTGGAATGCTCTTTGCTGATTTTTATACATAATTTACTGTGAATGGTAAATTTAAGCTTTCTGATCAATTTCCATGCATATTAAGTTAAGCTAGTAGAAAAAAAGAGCAGAGCGTCATGATTGGTCTGCGTATTACACTGGCTTCTCTCTGGCTGTCAAACATTGAAGTCTACTGTAAACTTGTGATTTCCATCATCAGTGCAATCGGTTTCCTGGTTCTGCCTCTACTAACATTGATTTCTTATCAAATAGGTGAATCTGAAAAGTTCTTGCTTACTTTCCCATCTTAATGTACCTCTTCCTTGCTGCCAGGTGGAATACTTGAATTGATTTATGTTACATTTATGAGATTTAATAATCCATGAGTGTATCTTGACTTGCTTTTCAATCTTCTCCTTTGTGTAAAACATGTATATAAGATGCCTGCTATTGAAAAACAGCATCTTTTTAATTCCCTTATTAGCTTTTGCATGCAGTTTTATTGATTACTTTTCTGTGGCTTCTATTTTATCTTAAATTGAATTAGCAAATATTCCAACCATTCCAGAATGGCACAAACTCTAAAATGAAATGAGAGAATTAGGTGCTCTTAACACTGTTTTGGGTGTATGATGATGAGAATTTGGCCCTGCTGCTGGAGTAAGAGGCCACGATTTTGGGTTTAGCTTCTTTCTGTGTGCTTAGGGTAAGTTTATACTGCAGTCACTGTTGTGGCTAATGTACATGTATCTGAACAAGTAGCAATTTGGGCAGAAGGACCACATAAATTAATTTTTATTAGCTGAATTTCCTGCAGTCTAGACTTCCTCCACCATGTTGCAGCATTACACTGTAGCCCAGTAATATTCTAAAGATCATAATAAAAAATGATGCCTTAATTGGAAAGCATTTTATGTTAGCTGTTAACCTTAACTCTTGACCTGGGTTACAGAAAATGCTACTGTGCGGGCTGAGTTCCCCTAAATAGTATTAATTCTAGACAGGAAAACCTTGATCTTTATTTATCTAATTTAAAATTCAGTTCTAGCAAGATTAGGGCCATGCACAGAGGGACTTTTAATGGGCATGCCTAATCTCACCCTTGAGCCACGCTACACAAGAAAAGGTGATGAAAGAAAGGTGACTTTGTGCTTTTCATTGCCTTGGAGTGGCTGTTCATTCCCACTACCAAGTGTTTCCTGGGAGGCTCTCAGTAGGCAACTGAGGTAGTGTTATTAGGAAAATGCGTATGTGTATACAGTTTGACTGCACTTCATGCTGCGTTGCGAGCCTTCATAACGTACAAGCTCTGGAGATGCTGCAATACGTCATCTGGCAATCTTATCTCCATGAGTTGTGTTGTTACTAATTCACAATTCCTCGAAGAGTATCGTGTCTATCTCTGTCTTATCAGAAAAACTCAAAGGCTATTTCCTTATCCTCATTTCACTGTAAAAAGGAAACTCGACCAAGAAGGCATTAGCACATCAGCCACAAATACATTTTCTTCTAAAACAAAAGTTGATGTGAGTCAGTGTAGCATCACTCAGTTTAACCAAATCCGAACACCAAGTTGCAAATGAGAGCAGCAGCTGAACTACTGACTGTTCTTGCTCTATCTGCAATACTGCAGGCAGAAAATAAGGAACATGCTGGAATGTTGTGAGGTGGTAGATGCTCAGTGTGTTTTGTAGAGGCTGTGCCTATCTTGAGCCATATTCTGATAACATAAAACAGCTCTATTAGTCTTTTCCTTTTGAGAAGAGACCCCAAAGACACCAAGGCCTGCTGCACGTTGCTTTGTGTTGTGACCTGTGTCTCACTGTATTGAATTTTACCAGGATACCAGTTGCTTAATTCTTGTTGTCATTGCTTGGTCTCAGCCTCTTGCAGGTCCTTTTGCTGTTCTGTCGCACAGCAGGCAGCACTGGACAAGGCTCCAGCATTTCCTTTGTGAATAGCACAGTGGCAGCATGCATGTGGTGGAGAGTGGTCAGTTCCAGTGTCTGCCTTACTAGTGGGTGATGCTTGTTGTATAAACCTGTGTACCATAATTTCTTTCTTGCTGAAATTCTTGGATATAGGAAGAAACCCAACATTTAGCTTTCTGCCCTGTTTTTCACAAGCTATATGGGTTAATACAAATTTACTAGAAATACAGTCATATGTATTAATGCTGGAGGCTGTATTTCATGTGTAGTCATGAATTATGCTGTAAAGACTGAGCTCATTTGTATTCTTCACAGTTAACTCATAAAGCGATTCTATGAATTCATGATGAACTAAAATTCTGACTTCTGTTCCTTAAATTAAGCTGACCTTATAAAATTACACCTGTTAAAGAAACTTCTTAATGCTCTTCGCTTTACAGCACAGCTGTAAGTTTCTCTAAAGTCATTTGTTGAGGAAAAAATCAGTAATATCTTCTAGAATTGATTTACTCTTGTGAAATATTCTTGCTGAAGTATGGGCATATGGCATTTAAAAACCTTTCTTCCTTCTCCAGAATTTAGGACTCCAAGTTGGTAATCAGAGTTTAAGCCAGTCCAGTAATTCATAGAAACCCTTTGTCCCATACTGACAGAATACAGAGGGAGATAACATTCTTCTGTGGATTTGAAGCATTCTTCTGTGCAAAATTTAAAAAATCAGTGCTTAAAATAGTCAATAGCAATCGTTGGGCTTGAAGTTACTGTGATTTTTTTCTTACTAAGCAGTAAGACATGAGTAGCTGTAATTGTCATGCTTACAGCAAGGAACCTCAGGTGTTTACTGATTACGGAGCTCAATAATTGCCATGCAGCTGAGTGTCGTTTTGCTAGCAGGGGATGAGTTTCTTTTCCTCCTGAAGGAAACAAAATGTAAAATTCTCTGCTTGAAGCCATGTGGAAGCTGTAAGACAAGCGGGTTGAGCTCTTTGTGTAAGTGTGAAGCCACTTCGTGAAAGTGAACACAAGACTTGAATCGCGTGGTGCTGCTGGTGCTCTAGTGTATTTGCTCACTCTTGCTGCACAGGTGTTAGAGGTAAACACAGAATAGCCTAATGAGCACTCTTGCAAAAGAAGAAAGAAGTCATGCTAAGTATTCAGACACTGTCCTTGCTATCCAGCTCAAGTCTTCAGCAGGCAAGTAGAGGTATATGGAGATTTCCTTGTAAAAGAACATTGTGCTAACAGGTGTCACCTAGGAAACTTCACCTTTTAGTCTTAGGGCTGAGTGAAAGATTCAGAAAGGCATGAAAACAGGGCATCATGGAGATCTGGGCATTTTCCCTCAAAGGTGGTAACTCTCCTTGATAAGGTTCCTACCCATTTTCAGGCATCCTGACCGTAGGCAATCAGATATGTTTGGGAAGTTCTGAACTGTTGCTGCCACTCTTTGCTGACCGCAGGACATCGTTCCCCTGGGCACTGCCCTTCCATTATCTCTGAGTTTTTGGAGTGATTTGCTGTGCTTGGCTCTGGTGCTCTGATCTTTCCTAGCATCGTGAATTACAAACATACATAACAACTCTGTCTGTCTCCTATCAGCTCCAGCAAAGCAGATGGCGATCCAAGCAGAGCTTGCTGGGGTAGAGCTGTCTAAGGAGGTGGGGAGGGGGGAAATACTCGTGGTTTTTTTCTGCTGTTCTGGATTTTTTGAGCAACAACAGAAATGTGGGAGATGAAGTTCTGGACTGAGTATCAAACAGAAGGTTATTTCATATGGAAGAATATTTTTATATTACATTTGTACAAAATTTTCCCTATTTTGGTCTCCCAAAATTTTTAAGGATATGCACATTGCTCAAACTTGGTTTGTTTTGCAGGATGTTTTAAAATGTGTGTTATGTTTGCTAATGTATTGCAAATGTAAAGCTGGGTTTTGCATGTCTAATAAACATGCACTGTGGCAGTATGTGTTTTGTTTGGCTAACTTGAAGTCAGTGCTTCTTAATGAATGTGGAAGGAAACTTGAGTCATTGTGACCATCTCTTGAGCATAAATGAATGTGTGGAGTGTGTTTATTTAAAAAGGGCTTAACGAATTAATGACAAGGAATACTTGTTGATGACAAAGGTTAGAGTTAAAGTTCAGATTAGTATATGGTGTTCTCAGGATTCTTTTAATGTTGTGATCTTAAAATAATTACGATTTTTTTTGTCATCTTTTGGCTATGGACGCTCATACTGGTGTAAAATGGGCTTAAGACGTGGTAACAGCAATCTGATACTTAGGTCTCTATGAGATGAGAGTGTTTGTGTGGGAATGTATTTAAATATTTCTGCCACAATTAGTTCTTACGATGAACATAAGGATAGTTTTTGAAGAGGACTGAGAGTAGCTTCAAGCGTCTACATTTATGGACTATTAGAATTTCTAGGAGCTTTGTTTTACCTGTGGTAGCACTGAAGAACAGATGGTTACACCTCTAGGGGACCTGCTGGGAGCATTTTCAGCTTTAGGGGCTGGCTTTAGGCATCTCCACTTGTGAATGTGTGTTGATGTTTTGTTGCAGACTTTTTGCTTCCTTTTGAGCTGTTTTGCAAGTTGGACTGTTTCGGGTGCAAAGGGAAATGTATTTTTCTAGAAGAATGAATGTATCTGGGCTTTGTATACTAGAGCATTTAATGAACATGAAAGTCTGTCCTCCTGTGAAATATGTTTCAAACATGCCTGAAATGTGCTTCACTAAAATAAATGTCCTGAATGTGCACTTCTACATTTAAATGGAAAGAAGCCCAAACACAAGGTGAATGGGATTCCAAAATGTCTTTTCTACAGGCAATAAGTATTAATTATTTAATGTAAGTTATGTTAGACATTTGGAGTAAGTGTGATGATATCTTATGTTAATTTAAAGAAAAAATGTATATATGTGGGAGGGGACTGAACTTAGAAAGTATTGTCGTATATCTCTGAAATCCAGATTTCTATAGCTGAGTCTGTATTTGCTGGCACTGATCATGTCCTGGCTATTGAAAACCTGGAAAAGAGTGAACAATACACCTTTCTTTGTAAATGGAACTTGGCAATAAAGATGGTGTTACTGAGAACTTTCTTCCCTTTCATGTTCTGTTGCTAGATTAGATGCACAAGGACGTCCAATGGCAGTGAAATGCACAACTTGCAGAAGTGTGCTCTTGTTAAGAAGAATGGTGCATGAGAGTTGGGTATATTAATCTTCAGGCTGAAAACTGAAATAGCCAAGGTAATTTTGTGTTGTGTATGCAGGAAACAGCGTGCACAAGGGAGCAGAAATGAAACCCACCTGTGGGGTGGTGGAAAACAGACAAGATCCAGGGCTGAGAGTGGCTGGGAACCACTTTGAACGTGTCCTTTTGCCTGTCGTGTGTGATTTCTTCCCTCCATATATCCTCGCACCCTCTGCCTCTTTCCTGGTGCATGTTGCCAGTTCAGTACATGGATTAAATCCAACTGAGTTATTACTTGAAATCTCGTTAATTAGACTCTCCATCTATGGGAATTAATTACGGTCAATATATGTTCCTTGTGAGATGTTATTTTGCAAACTAGGCATTGCTCCAGAAGCTTTCTTGAATAGAAATTAAATCCCATTGTACCATGAAACAAGCAAGCTAGGTATCAGAGAGGAGACAATACTGTGATTTACTGTAAGATGCAAATATTAAAATGTGGTGTAGGGGGCAAAAAAGAGCTTCAATCTACTACTGGCAATTGGACTTCTGATGTTGTGCCAATAGTACTTCCTGATTCATGGCCTCCCTTCCGTTTGGAACGGTTTGGGGCTTCCTGTAACCTCCTCAGGACATCTGCAGCCTTTTGTCTTGTAGCATTTCCTCTGTTTCTGTACGAGGTCTTCATAATTCAGTCTAACACTGTTATAAATAAGAAAGTGAAAGTGTGTCAACGCATGATCGATGCCTTTATCATAGTAAGTCCATCTTTATCCAAGTAACAAGTTAAAATTCAGCATTTGGAGGCTGATGCCTTTATTCTTTGACAGTTAAACTGCTGGTTAACGTTTCCATATCAAAAGGAGTTTACTGGGATGGTGTGGGCTTCTTAGCTCCTTGGCCACAAGCAGTCATTTCCTAACTGTGTGTTTGTGCTGCTGTGGTAGAGCTGTAGGGATGGTGTGTAGGCGGGAGCTGGACTGACAGCTCCCAGTGATCTTTTTGAGTGTAAACTGGGAACACTGTCTGGTTTATCTGAGCGTTTCCTGAAAAGTCTATTCAAACAGCTGCTGCAGTTTTATTTTCTCAAATAACAAGAGATGGTGGAAGTTGCGGTGGTGGGAGTTAGCTGGCAAAATCACCACTCGCTGCTGGCAAAATGAGAAGAATTTATTCAGGCAAGTGTTCACGTGGAGTTAAGGCAGCTGAGCTGAAAGGGAGTAGCTAAAGCAGCCTGGACAGTGTGCAGTTGTGTCTGGGTTTGGCTTGAGTATTCTCCCAAAGGCTTATCTGCAAATATGGCTAGATGCTGAAATTGTGAGTGCTTTTGGCTGCCAGATCTCTAAAGCTGATTTTTAGAGGTGAAATTTTCAGGCTGCCAAGTGCAAGTGCATTATTAATCAGACTAAAGATTGGGATTTTTAAAATATATATGCTGAAAGCTTTTGCATGTCCTCAGGCTCATTCTACCAACCTGGGAAATGTACTTGTGGGATGGAAAACACTGATGTCATCATTCCGTCCTCACTCTCTTGCCCCTAAATAAAGGTTTATATTTCATATGGGCCACAGTTTATTTGCCCTGTCTGGATGACCAATTGGAACAGATGAATCCTCAGGCTCTGTTTCCTAGTTACACATCAGTTTTTCTCAGCTTTAGTATGCAGTAAACATTGTGATGCAGGATGGGAAAACAAGCCGCTATTTTACTGCAGAAATAAATTTTGGCTTCAGGTTAATTGGGGGAAGTCATCTCTGTGTAAATTTGTCCGCATTTTTGGATCATTTATTTGAAGCAACTTCAGGCTGCTGAGAAGCTGTCTTAGAAAAATGTCTAAAATTTCCAACTGCAGCTAAAACTTGGGTGTGTGAAGTGAGTACAGCTGCTGTGACCCAACTGTCTGAGCAAGGCTGGGTGCAGGAGTTAATGCAATTGGCACGAGAGCAAGGGATGATCATTTATTCCAGCCTCTTGCCAAAAAACTTACTAAAACAATTGTTACAGTATTGAGACAGGAGGCTTATTTTAGTACAGTTGTTAATAGCAGATTGTTTCCCCAGGCTTCCTATCTCTGCTGCTATGAAATGTGCTTTTCCAAAATGGGTCACTTATTCCTGGGAAGCATTTGGCTCTTTGCTTCAACAGTATTGCTGTTGTCAGTGATTTACATGGGCTGCCAACATGAGTGCCTTCGGGAGACCTCTGTGTGAAGGTGGAATATTAGAACAGCAGTCTGCACAAAATCAAGAAGTTAAGTGAAATTGGAGCTCCCTAAGGGTGTGTACCAGCATCAGCCTCCCCAGGCTCTTCTCAGAATGCTGAAACTGTTGCAGTAATGCTTCAAATACATCAGTTTTGACCTATTACTAAAGGGCTGGGAAGTGGCGTGGTGATGTGGTAGAAGCCACCAAACTGAGGGTTATGGAATGGCTGATTACAGAGCTACACTAGATAACATGCTCTTTATTTCCAGCTGCTATGTGGAATTGCACGGTGAAGGACGAGTGAGTCAAGGAGGCAGCTAGTCAGGCTGCAGAGCTTGCTCTGTCCCAACCGCCAGTGCTCTCAGAAACAGAGGGAGTTTCTGAAGGAGATAGGCAGAACACCAACGTGTCCTAGAGAAAAGAACATCAGGGCCGCAGAAGGGAGGTAAGGCCTACAAAGTACACAAGTAGGCTCTCTTTTCCTAAGAAATCCTGGCTGTAATGACAATGTGCACAGAACTCTCCTGCCCTGAATAACACAGCTGCCCAGCCTCCAGCACTGAGGGAAGCTGCTTGCCTGTGTCCTCTCAAACAAAGCAGAGAAGCCAGCAGACCGAGCAGTAATGGGACGACTTGCTCATGGCTGTCGCTTGCATACTGGAATAACTGCCCTAGTACTTTTCCAGTGGGCTTTACTGCAGACATATCCTGCTAGACTACTAATTAATTAATGCTATAATATTGCTAATACACTATTAAGACTATTAGATAAGATCTTTGTAATTACGTATTGCAGAGGAGGAGAAGAGAAACGCCAAAGTTGTCTCAGTGGATTATGGCAGGTACTTCAGCACAATTCTGATAGTTCAGAGACCAGTTGCTTGCAGGTGAGTATGCATTACCACCAGATTTTAAGAGCTTTTCCATAATTAAAAGGCTTGTAATAAAGTCCCAAGAACTGACAAGACTGCGTATCCTGCTCCTTTGACTGTTTTGCATCTTGGTGTAGGTTAGATGTAGGAAGAATGCAACCATATATGACTTTCATTACAACAGATTTTACACAGTCAGTAAAGCTCAGTTCCTCTTGCAAGTTTTGTCACACGTCAGGGTGAGGTGAGTAATAACCTGCATGGGAAATTCTGTTCAGTAGCGTGTACCAAACAGTCATCCTAGGAGGTGAATTCTGCCACAGGGAGATGGCATGCCTTGGACAAGGTGTCCAAGCAGCAGGTAGAAATGGTGCATTGTGGAGTCTGGGCTTGCTTTTAGACTTGGATGATGGTGTGTACATTCATTGGTGTCCATAGTGGATGGTGCTCAGTAGTTCAGCTTCAACAACTGACATTCCCATAATGGCTCCCAAGCAGAAGGGACAGCATTCTCTGAAGAATGGCCCAAAAGGAAATAATGAAGAATTCTGAATCAGCATCCTTTATCAGATCTTATGTTGTTTCTTATAGGGAGTTGCCTTCATCCTCTTTGCTTTTGCATAGCTTTTTATTAGGTTGTTTTTGGTTTAAGGCTTTAGAAAACTCAGACGAGGGGAATCCTTTCATGTAGGTGGGTAAAGGAAGAGAATCATCTTGATTCTCTGACATTTAAAACATTTCTCACATAAGCTGTAGCAGGGACTTTCTGTCATAGTTTTAAACCATCCTGTTCAGCAAGAGCTGCTTTCTGTATTCCAACACACTTCGTTCTGCGAGAGTAAGGGTTTTTTTATCTTGTTTTTAGTACCTGGAAGTGACTTTGTAAGTTTTCCCACTGATTTCAGAGCCGTACTGAACAGACTGGGCCTTGCTTCGGTTTGTATCCTGAAGGTGGACATGCCATTTTGGGTGGTCAAAAGTCAGCAAATAGCCTAATAGCTCTGCCACAAGCTGGAGGTGGGAAGGAATGTTTCCTTGTTTGGAGGGTAGTATCTATCTTGGTAGTAGATGCCCCTTACTAATGAATACTAATCTGGGACATTGCGGTCAAGATGAGAACTCGAACAGGTTTTGGTAATATCTGATGAAGAGTAAATTTACCCTCTATTTCTGTGTAGCACATGAGAGGTTTTTTCTCAAGGGTGACAAAGCAACGACAATAAGAAAGAAATTACCAATGCAATTGATCTTTGGGCAGAAAAGCCTCTGTTGCCCATGGTTATTTCTTAGCATGGTTCTTACTGGCTGAACTGAAGGGAGGATTTTTTTCTGTGCAGTGCTGCTTCAGACTCCAGTCTGTTCGTCAGAGTTGTGACTCACTGTTGATTCAGAGGAAGAAACAGTTTGGCTTTTTTTTTCTTCTGATATCGTCTTCTATTTAAGGTCTTTCTCCTCTTCTTCTGGCCACCGCAGGAGCAGCAACACAAATGTAGGCAACTCTTGTTCAGGTGCACCTTGGTGGGTGCAGGTTAACTTTGTCTGTCTGCAGCCATTGTGGGCCAGGAGATGATGGACAAATGGTTGTTACTGCACTTGTGCTGAGGGGACATTAGGAGTGAGTAAGAACAAAAATATCAATGCGGAAAATTACAAAGTAGGTTCCAAATTGTGCTGATCTACCACCAGAATGTTTCAGATCTGGTGAGACAGCTGTTTCTCTGGTAATCTACAGGAATACAATATGGTGTGTGTTACGATTTGGATATACTTTGATACACTTTATACTTTTCCTCTATGCAGGATGTCAGTTATTTCACTGGTACTGTAAAAAGTCATCTGTGAGGACATTGGATTTACCCACACCTCTAAGCCTTACTATACTGCATGCGTATTATCCTATGCAAGCTCATTTGTTGATGTGAGAGGGTGTGACTTAATTCCAGAGTTCTTGGGAACAAGATGTGAGCAGCTCTGCTTTGCTGCTTCTCCGTGGTGCAGTTCACTTGAATTTGCTTATCACAGTTATCAGCTTCAAGGCTCTTCCTGCGAAAGTGTTCTTTGCAACCACTGTCTGCTAGATAACTTGTAATTCTTACACAGTTGCCAAACTGATTTGGAGGGAAATAGTCTTGTCTGGCTTGGCTAAATTTTGGTAAAAATAGGTCTTTCAAGCTTCTTTGCAGCTTTCTGAACAAATCCTAGTATTAGATGTTTGGTTTGGGAGGGAACTTGATGCAGTCTTGAAAAACACAGGTGTCTTTGAGCCATAGCTAGGAGCTTGCCTTCCTCTGTTTTTTTTAATTGTATCAGAGAAGAAAATCAGACCTGTTATAGGAAATCAGAGCTAACTTTCTATAGCTGCATTTAGATGAGCTCTCACATAACACACCACGCATGTGTTATCCTGGCATCAGCAGTCTTCACCTTTGCTTTAGCTTGACTGGGCTTTGGACAGGTTACTCTGCCCATCTGATCCTTATCTCACCTTTTACAAATATATTGAGTCTGCAGAGCACCTCAACTATGTGGCTGCAGGTAAGCCTGGGGATAACCCTGCCAGTGACAGGACCTAAGCATGTAGCAAGTGGTTTTTTGTCTCTTCCATTCCATGAGATCAAAGAAGGATGAAACTGATGGTGTTCAGAACAGGTTTGTTCCTTGTCCCAGAGGAGCACCCTTGGAGCTGTAAAACCACATGTGGATGGTCTCTGACAGAAGATCCAGGGTAAGATTTATGTGGGGATGTTAACTTCAACATTTATACTTCTCATTCCCTGGCGCCATTTGTTTGTGTTTATAGCAGTGCGCTGACTTTAACAACACCTTTTTTCCCTTGGGGCAGTGTGGTTTGGGTGCTTGCAGTGAAACCCACACAGCATTTTAATGTAAAAATGCAGTTTCATTAGAAGATTAATAAGGATCGTCTGTGCATGTGCATGTACACACAGCCTGAGGAATGTCCTCATTGCATCTCTGACCTCTGTTAGCGTAAGTCAGGAAGAGCTGAATTGGGAAGCAGGGCAGTGGAGTGTTACCTGCTTCAGGCATCCGGTGTGGGGAAATGCTGAGCCCTGAGGAACGGTCCTGGTCCTTCCTGCAGCAGGGAGAGCTGCCAGAGCGATCCGGGGGCACGGGCAGATGGCTCTGGAGGCTGTTTTCTTTCCCTTTTCTTTTCCAGCTCCTCTAGGATGTGGTTAATTGTATAGTGTTGCAGTGTGGCTACAGAGGCAATTATTGTTTGCGTGAAACGAGATAGAAATGGGTGGTTAAGTCTGCTTCAGATGTAATTAAGTCTGAAATGCCTCAGTGGTCACATTAGAAGCACTCATTTTATGCTCACTTATTGGTTTAGGCCATATCCATTTGTTATATAAAAAGGAAAAGGGTTTTTTTTTTTAATCTTTCAAATGATTTTCTGTGGAAATCAGGGAGAAGAAGAGTACTGTTTAAAGCAAAGACAGTAATGCCCGCTACAGACTCCTTGTTCTGCCAGGATAAATTAGTTAAGAAAACCCCGAAGCTTTTTTTTTTTTTTTAATGGAAAAAGTATCTAATCATCCTTTTTTTATTTGTCCATCAGTGCAACCAACTGCACGTTCCTACTATGGGTGACTCTCACTGTTCATGTTCTAGAGATGGATTTTAATGGCAAGATAGGCAGAAGCTTAAATTTGAATTACATTCAGAAGTACGTAGTCTCATGTGTTTTTCCTTGTAAAAAAGTTCAAGAAGTCATTTGCTTCTGCCCTGAACTTGCAAGTTTCCACATCCTTCTGTATACTGATGCAACTGCTTGTGAGGACGTGTTGCAACTAGTTCTGATTACCTGAGATGGACTTGAAAGTGTGGAAAAGTGAAACTTGCTGGTCAGAAGAGGAGAGAAGAAAAAAGCGGAAGTCATTTGTGCAGAGTTGTTGGTAGGACGTTCTCGTCATGCTTAGTCCCTCACTGAGGAAAAAACAGAACACCA
Source organism: Pavo muticus (assembly GCA_016647715.1). Classification (NCBI taxonomy): domain Eukaryota; kingdom Metazoa; phylum Chordata; class Aves; order Galliformes; family Phasianidae; genus Pavo; species Pavo muticus. Next base: position 530,755 of record JACDJE010000108.1, on the reverse strand, counting down.
GATGCAAATTTAGCTTAATTAGATGGGATGGCGTCGAGAGCTAAAATACCAAATCTTCTGCAATCTGAAGTAGCCTGGATACAGTTGATGGGAAAGAATGAAGTTGTTTTATGCATTCCCTGCCATTGACCTTTGGACACAATGCTTATGTCGTGGAAGACTGCAGTTTCCCATCACAAAGTGTACGTTTTGAGCTGATTCAGCAAAGAGCAAAATGTGTGTTTAGGCATTCAAATCTGACTCACTGATCTGAACAACTGCTGTGAAGGAATGTCCTTGCAGCCACTGGTCCACTGCAGTCAAGAGCAGGCAAAGATCGTGAATCACAGGACATCCCAAGTTGGAAGGGACCCACAAAGATCTTCACATCCATCTCCTGGCTCTACCTAGAACCCCATACAGAACAACTCAAAATCCAAATCCTTGTCCAAACACTCCTTGAATTCTGGGCCATGGGGCCTCCTCTCAGCCTCCTCTGCTCTGGGCTGAACAAGCCTTGTCTGCTCCTCGTACATCCTACCCTCCAGATCCTTCCCCATCTTTGTAGCCCTCCTTTGGATGTTCTCTGACAGTTTTATGTCCTGTCCTTACTTTTCTGGAGATGGTTGGGAGTGCTTGTGGAAATGTTTAAGAATCCTTTAGTTTGGAAACAATCCTTGTAGGAGTGCAGGAAACCTAAGTGTGCAGAGGCTCTACTGAGAAGTAGAAACTGAGCTTCTCCCCAGGTGATGAGCATGGCAGCTGAGCCAGGAGAATGAAAAGTGAAAGTAAGGCACTTCAGTGATTTGAGTGAGATCATTAGCAATGAGCACTTTGAAGCATTATCTGAGCTTGAAACCAGAGCTGACTCAACTACAGCTCCTTATTCTGCTCATCCACCCTTTGTCTTTTTGCTGGTGCTAATGGCTCAGAACACAGGTGCAACGGGTTGGGAAAAACTCACCTGCATCTAGTGGTCCGTGATGAGTAGATGAACAGAACACTCATCTAGTGGTGTAGCATGCCCACCACTGCAACAGGTATATCACTGTGAGGTTATTTCAGTCTGTAGTTGCTCTTTTTGCTAAAGCATTCATGAAAATGTGTATTAAAACATGCGTCAGTTCCTTTTCAATATGGTGTTTGAATTCGAAACAAACTGCATGGAAGCCTTTTTTTTTGTTAGCTAGCCTGAAAAGGTTATGCTGATGGTACTTCCACCTTTGTATGATGCTCCATGCTGATGTGATGGTACCCAATGAAACATTCAATCAACACAGGCTAAAGGAATAAGCAGGAGTATTATGAACAGAATTGGGTTCATGATATTCTGTCTAATACAAAGATGTCTGTAACCCCCGGATCTGTAATCTGACTTCAGAGAGAGTAATCACGAGCCTCTGGGAGGTGGTAGCTTCTGTTCCCTTTCTTACCCCTGACACTTATTTCTGAGAAGACAGCACTGTGTAAAGAAGATGAGTGAGATGGCAAGTAAGATGAATGGTGAATAACTGGGAAGGTGTGAGGAACACAATCAGCAACAGGAAAAGTCAGGATCTGACTGTGGCTCTGGGGTTTATTCATTTCCAGAGCTTTCTGCACACCCATTGCTTCTGCTGCAATTCTCTGCTCCCTCACATGGTTCCCAGAAGCTTAAGTCCAGAGGTGTAGGTTTTTTGCCTCATTCCTTCCCTCGCCCCATCTCTGCAGCATTAACATCTTGAAGACTTCATGGAAGAATGTTTGAGAAATAAGTGTATTTTTTGTTGAGCACTAGTCTGAGTGTTTGACTTCAAGGAAAAGGGTTACGTAGTTCTTCTGGAAAGGTTACTGCATACAACTGCCATCAGAATGAGCATCCACTCAGCTTGTAGGTCAAATTAAAACCATTATGTCAGTGCAACTTCCAGAGGCTGAGAAAAAGGCATTTGTAGCAGTTGAGAGAGTTCAGAGGACAAAGGCCCAGGCATCCAGGAGCCAGAAGTACTAATGCTCATTGGGTATTTTCTCCTTTCCACCAGCATAAGGCGTTCTGAAAAATGAAACAGAGTGAAGTAAGCCAACAACTATCTGAAGCCAGTGCAGCTGCTGGAACTTTTTGGAGAAGGGCCTCTCAATACCACTGAGATCCTTGAGCTGCTTTCTGAGGCTATCTTGCTGATCACCATCTTGTTGGAGATGTTTGATCTGCTCTCTCACTCCAACCCCTTGTTTAGTTAATGTACTTTGACATGGTTTCCCAGAAATGATTTAATTCTAAAACCAAAAAGTACTTAGAGCACACGGATGCCATCACATTGGAATAGATCTGTTTGTCTTTCTTCCCTTTTTTTAAAGGAAGGAAGAAGTACCTGTGCCAAACACTGGATTGTCTTGGGGCCCAACTGGATCAGGCTGCTGGATACCTTGTCTGCCAGCCACTGATGGCAGGTCAGAGAAGTAACCCACGTTGATGTTCAGCTTTCAGCATGGAGGGAGAAGGCTCAGTAGCACTTGGAATAGTTAAAAGTGGAATTCTCTTCTGAGAGAAGCATTCATTCAGCTTCTCAGCCAGAAGTGTTCATTTATGCATTCACTCAGGCAGGCACAGGCACCTCCTGAGGGCACGGATTCAGTTGCCCCATCTAACCAATCACATGCCATTCTCTGACAGTATTGTTCTTTATCAGCCCATTAAACATGGGCTTTCAGCCAGTGAAAACATCAGATATTTGGCAAAGCGTTTATAATTAGTAAGTGCAGAATAATGGAATCTGAGGTCTCTGAAACCACTGAGCGTGTCCGTTTCCAGCTGATAATGCCATGGAGACAACAAAATGGGAAATGAAGAATACCAAACTGAAGGAGGCAGCATGAGGGGTTTGGATTTACTGCAGGGTATCTTAGAGCAGCCCTGGCTCTTGCCAGAGTCTGATGCTCAGTGCCTGAAGACTTTGTAGAGAAGGCCATTTTCTCCTCCTACTTTAGCTCTTTTACAGGCATCACTGTGCCATCTTACCTGTGCCATTTGTTCTTCTTCAGACAGTTGTGGGTTTCTTTGTTAGTTTGTTGGTTTAATAGGAGATGTACTTAGCAGAGAACACGTCATAATCTCGATGTATGTTGTCATGGAGGACCTGCTTGTTGGCAGCACACGCAAACAGAGGGCTGAAGCTTGCTTCCTCCAGGTGTGGCTGTGCAAACTTCCACCCGGCCTCAGCTTTTTTTCATTTGTTTTGGCTGATGATCTAGGATGTGGCTGAGCAGCCAGCAGACTCTTTCTGCTTTCAGGCTTCAGAGATAAAGACTGTCTCTTTCTGTTAACCGCATTTTATTTTTTGCTTTCTTGGCATGCATTTGACAAGCTTGCTTTGGCATCTTCCGTGCCTCACTGCCCTTTCCTGTGAGCTGGCTTCCAAGCTTTTGACATTCTCTGGCTAGATGTCATCTTCCCATAGGAGAAGTGCTCCTCCCCTCACATCACCATCCATTTGGTACCAGGGGAGCGTGTACAGTTGTGATGACAACAGAACAGCAGAAAGGCTTTTCTGCCCTCAGCCTGGTAGGTCTGAAGACAGTGTCCACCCCACTTGAGCTGTGTGGGATTGGTAACATCCTTGAATTATTTTCTTATTAATTATTATTTTTCTCTAGAAGAGAGCTAAGAACTGGGGACAGGACTTTGTCTGTGAACTTTCTTATTGACAAAAGGATTTAACAGCTCCATTCTGTGAACAAAGCAGGATTAATCGCCAGCAGCACCATGCCAGGCCAACTGCAGCACGTCTGCTGTGGGTCCTGGCAGCCCCTTCTGCCCAGCCCTGCCCTTCCTCTTCTTTGTATCAGTTATATTGCTCCTGTGTCCTTATCACCATTTGGTATGTACAACACAACTGTGGGCCATGGGCCCCTTTGGCTTCTGTTCTCAGTCTGAAGTCCTGTGCAAGGGGCTGAGCAGATCTGGGGGATTTGCACTGGGGAGGGAATCACAACCACATTCACAGGCGCTTCTTGCCAGCATGATGACAGTCTCCTTCCTGTTCAAAACAAAGACTCAGCTCACACGAAGCGTTTCTTCTAAATGCCTGGAATGTGGGAAGGGGAAGGTTTCCAGCACTGTGGATTCAGGGCTGTAGCCTGCATCTGATTAAGCCAGCAGAAAACCAGCCGCGTTCCTGTCTCTTGCCAAGCTCATAGCTACGCTGCTGTAACTAATGTAAACAGCAGCCTCGCTGGGGGGCTGCAGAACAGCCAACAACAAACCCCCCCATGCAGCCTGCTGCTAGGCACACTGCTGCAGGCAAGCAGGATTCTGCTTTTGTGCAGCTGAATTGATCTCAGCACTGGAGTTACGTCCTTTCAGATCCCAACACACTTCTCCCTCAGTGCTAGTTTATGCTGTGTCCATGCAGAAGCTTCTTCCAAAACGGAGAGTTATTTTTCCACCGAGTGTCTTCTTTCTTCCCCACTGATTGATTCAAGGTGTTGTGTTGCCACTGAGCAGCTTTGGAGTAGAAAAGCATGTGAGCTCTTTGCAGCTGTTTTGTACATGCTTGCTGTTCAAAGCCGGAATTGTGCTGTTCTAGTAAATGCTTGTTTCTCTTCCTTGAAAGCTACAGTTTACTTATTGCAGGGCTGTGAGTTTCACTTTCCGGTTCTTGGACTCGCTGCATTTCCCTGATGCAGGGAGCAGTGGGGCACTGGTTTAAATATAAATAGCTCTTTTCAAGTTCTGAAGCAGAAAGGAGGATATTCAATCTTTCCAAATGGTTTAAACAACTAAAAACATTAATATGGAACTAAAAAATGGACCTCTTCTGATTTCAAAATGCACTTAAAAAAAAAAAAAAATAGAAAAAATTGCTTCTGTGACGTCTTGTAATTGGCTCCCAATTCAAACTAGCTTCTGCAGGTTTTATTTCCCCAGAAGGCTCAGAGCAAACCTCGCTTTGTCCTCAGCCCATCTCTTTGTTCTCTTTCCCATGGCTTATTGCTATAGCCTGAGCCATTCTTCTGGAGGGAGAGGAGGGCAGTGCTCATGTCTTCATCACTGAAAGTGGAGATGAAACAGAAGCAGAGAGCATCTCATTAACAGAAAGTCTAGATAAGCTTTCAGAAAAATAATGAAGCAGAAGGGATCAGGTAGGCTAAGGGTCAGTGGCTACTTTGAATGAAGATCAACCTCCTTCTTGGGAAATGGTTGATGAACAACAGATCGTAAGGAACCAGATGCTCCAGGGGAGTGAATCCACTATAATCCCACACTTAGACTCAGATCCAGACCCAGCACTGCCTGGAGGGATGCTGAACTCTGCATACTGTCTTTAAAATATGTAGAATTAAACCCAAAAGGGGCAGACAGCTGGAGCTGGAGCACCTCCCTGGCCAAGTAGTTATTCAGCTGGGTCAGATAATCTGCATCACAATTTGGAAAGCAGGGACACAAATTTTGCCATAGTCTCACTTTGCAAGTCTGTATTTCTTGTGGTATGCCGTATTTTATTAAAACACCTTATGACAAGGGAAGCCTCATCCTATAAAAAAAAAAGGCATGAACATAAATTGTGTGACAGTCTTTTGGATGTCAGGTGTAAGCTAAGAAGAAGCAAACATTCGTAAGATATGGTGAGAGGAAGGAAGAAACCTGCTCCCCTGCTTCCCCATGCTTCATTTCTTCTCGATTTTGTGCTTTTGAATGAGATGAAATAAATACGTGTTTGTAATGCAGTGTTTACAGGAGAGGTAGGCACAAATTTCCTTTTTCTCTCCATGAGTTCCTACTGAATCACCAGAGAGACAGGAGCTACAAAATGAGGCAGTCTGTTCAACCTGCGCAGTGCTCCTGGCAGCGACGCATCAGTGTTTGTGTAGGGATTGCTTTACCAGCAACACAGAAGAGGAGGGAGGAACCCATTGTTATACACTATATTATTCCCTCTCAGAAGAGAAAAATCAATCTGTTCTCATAAATAATATACAAAATTCTCAGCGAGATCTAAATTCAATACACTTAAGATGTCACCAGGGCTCTGGGCAGGACTGGCCAAAGAGCTGGCTGGGAAACAGCGTTATTCTGTTCAGCTGGTGGCAAAAATTGGCCTCTTGTCTATTGTAGCCTCTGTAGAGGCCAGTTTGTCTCCATGGAAAGCACCCACTGAACAACTGTTAGTCTCTGGAATGGGAGCGATGTGGGGTGGGCACAGGACTGCTCCTTCCTGCTTGCTCCAGGTGGTGCAAAGCAGCCTTGTGATGGGTTCTGGTGGTTCTGTTTCTCTCTGCAATTCAAAGAACACCAGACTTGTCCAAACCCAGAAGCTGCCTAGTTTAACCCCAGAGTTAATATTACGGTGGTTTAGTTAGTCTAAATGCAGTTTAAGGACCAAAGGGCTTTACCATTCAAATTAAAACTGATTGCAGGCCTTCTTTACTGGGACTGGGAGGTTTTTAACCTGCAAACCCAATGTTAATTGCCTCGCCATTTTTCCTCTATACTTGCAAAACAAGATAACTGAGCTACAGGTTGCTGTGAAAAGGCCATTTTTAATGACAAGGAATATATTTAATTGCTTACTAGATAACTGGCTAACTCAAAATGGAGTATTTTCAAATGACAGAATGTTGAAATTTTACTTCTATTGGACTTGTGTGTCTTTATCAGAAACGTCACTGATTATTCCATAGCTTTCTTCCTAATGTTTGCTTTTCATTTCTGTCTTACAGTGTCATAAAAGCACAGGAATATAAATCCAGCCTTACAGAGAAGGTCAGCAGACCTAAGCTTTCCACAAGTGCAGTTAATATTTCTACTAATTGAGACTGCCTGTGATGGCAAACGAGGAACACATGGGCACGTTCAGGTGATTCTCACTTTGAGTTGTAGCTTGAGGGTCTTTGGGATTTTTTTTTTATCTTTTTCTGAGTATTGAAGCAAGTCATCACTACTGGTGCCAATCCCTGAGTAGTCGATCTTTTGTTTATCAGTAGAAATTATAACAGCAAGTTAAAGTGATAGATCATTATTTTTTTCAGGACTAATTAAGAAAGAGACCTGTCTCTGTTACCTGTGGCTGACGAATGTACTGGGAGAGCAGCTGTACCGCTTACACCACACCATACAACATTTCACCTTCCATGGATTCGTCCTACACTTCCCAGTTTCTCCTCCAGCCTTCTGTGAACCCCTACAGACATATCTGTATCTCCTTGTCTCAGCAGTCCAACTGCTACTGCCACCACGCATACACATGTATGCTGAAAAATCCACCCCAAAACACACCCTTAGCGCTCCCCACCACTCTCCTACCCTTCCTGAGCTGCCAGCAGCACGTCCTGCAGCTGGATAGCAGCTAACCAGATGCTGGCTGCTGGGTGGCTCAGCTCAAACACGGCTAAGTTCATCTGTTTGTGATTATTTCTCTAAGATGAGCTAAGTAGAGAAGGACGGAGCATTTCCCCCCCCTCTTCACAACCGCTGCCTTCCAAGGACGGGAGGCAGCAGCAAACTGGGTTGGCGTTGGCTAACCTGAAACCTTCATGGCAGGAGTAGGAGGAAGGGAAAGCAGCACAATAAGATGAAGTTTATTCTCAGAAAAATCAAAACAAGAAAATGATGTGCTTTGGCAGCGCTCTGCAATGCACACAAGCAGCTGTCTAATTTAAAGCAAGGGATCAGTTCCACCAGCATTGCCTGACCTTCCATGGAATTGATTGGAAACACAGGCAGAAGCCTGCACTTGGTTTCTCCTCCAGCTGCTTTTCCACCCTAAACACTCTTTCCAAAGTAAGTTAACATCTCAGGCAACTAAAACAACTCCCCCTCTCCAGTTTCCAAAGCTGGCTATTTTGCAGGCGGTTTTCAGACCAAGTGTTCTTTTGTTTCAAAATTAAAGCCTCTTCCTTATCTCCAGACTTCCTGAGCTATGGATAATTGACTATTTTCCCCACACACACATACAGAGATACTAGAAACTTTTTTTAAAAAGCTATTCAAAGAGACCTTGGCAAATACTCATCAGGCAGGAGCTGAATGAGGTCCCAAGTAACTTGAAGCTCCCCCTGCCTTCCCTCCCTGTACCCCCTCAGTTTGGTTTCTGTTTTGTTTTTGGGTGCATTGCTTTTTGTCTATAAATAACAGGACAGCTAGAAAGGGAAACCTCTTCTGAGAGGTGATACAGCCATCTGGCAGCTGCCTAGCACAGCCCATTGGCTGTAAGTCAGCCCTGAACTTCCCTGAGAAAAAGCAAAGTCTAACATCAGTTTAAAAATAATAATAATTTAAAAAAAGACCTCCCTGTCTTGTGTTTACTGTTTAAAGGACCAGGAACAGCGACTGTTCTAACTTGTGGGTAAGTAGGTACAAGCAGACTGTAATGCTGCAGCTGAAAGCACTTTTCTACTGGCTTTAATTACTGGCAGTTAGGTAAAGCTGTAGATGGGTACCTAATGGCAGATGGGCCACAGCTGAGCAAAGCAGTACCTGGGGGAACAGAGAAGCTGTAGGTGTGTGTGTGCCCTGAGCCCTGGGTGCTGGGAGCAGAGATTCCTCTGCATCTGCTGGGGTCTGAGCCTGTGTTTCCCTTCTCTTTGTGCTGAAGCTGTGCCTGCAGTAAAAGTGAGCAGCCTGGGTAAGCCTGAGCTTTTTGTGGTGTTTATCTATAGGATGTATTTTTTATGCTATTGTAAATGCCTTTGAGCTCAAAAACAACTCAGAAGAATACCTATATGCCTATGTGTAGACTAGAAAATACAAGTGAGTTTTGATTTAACAGCTGGAAACGCTGCTCACTGCCACTAGTTACTTTGCCTATGCATAGGAACTGAAGCTGTCTGCTCTGTCCAATGTGACAGCTAAGAATTACTTCTCCCACACCTAGACCTATTTTCTGCCCTGGTTGCACTCTTGCTGTCTCTCTGAAAGATTTTGATCTGTTTAGTGTTACTTTGGCACACTTTAAATCATAGCAATAGCATTTTTAAAGATTCTTAAGTTCAGAAACTCTTAATTAGAGGGTAATGGTCACAGTGGCTTTGTGAAAGTGGCCTTCTTTCACCTGAAGTGTTAGAATACCGAAGTTTATTATTTCTGTCTGCTGGATTTAATTTTTTTTAGTCTGCCCACGCATAATGCAATGGTATTAGCACTCAAGCACCGATAGCTTGTATATACATGTGAGTTAATGAGTCTGATACCTTCTCTGGTTTCTCACTGTTATATACTAACTTAAGATGAGTTTAGATTAGATATTACCACAGATACACTAAGATATCTATATATTTATTAGTGTTTTTACTACTTTGAAGAATGTGAGGTGAGCAAATAGTACAAACCTACGGAGTGTTCAGACTGGATCCCAGCCTGGAAATAATTTTTGCAGTTTGGTTGTAGCCCACTGTAGGCTTAAATAATCATTCCTGTGTTCCACGAAAGAAGAGAAAACTGATAAAAGAAACAGACTTATAATCAAACACAAAACACTGAGTGGGTCATTAGGCTGTAATCAGATTTGGGCATAGGCAGATAGTAATCTGTTTGAACCCAAACTCCTCATTTAGTGCTCTGTATTAAAACTCAGGACTCTGAAGCACAGGTTAGGTGACACTAAATACTTCTGTTAAATTCAAATCAGTATATCTATAATGTGATTTATGGCCCAGCACCTTCAAACCCTTAATGAGTTTAAATCCTCCTCCACGCTTCTTGCCCTTACTATGAAGGCTGCCACAGATCCATGCAGCCAAGGGCCAGCATGCTGTGGAGGTTTTCTGATTGCAGCAGGTTTCTGATCTCATGTAATTAGAATCTGCACATGAAAGCTGCTGCTGGGGAGCAAGAGGACCATATGACCCATACAACAAAAAGACCTGTCTGAGTCCAGCATGGCTGCATTTACAGTTGTTTAGAATGGGATCCTGACCAGTCAGTGCTGTATGAGCTGCCAACTCTTTTCTTTTGCCAGTACTGTCTTTTGACTGTACCAACACCATTTGTGCAGCACTGCCTACATCCTGAATGCAGCAGTGAGATGGATGTTACAGACTTCAGGGTGGTGAGGCCCTGGCACTGCTGCCCGGAGAGCTGTGGGTGTCCCATCCTGGGGGTGTTCAAGGCCAGGCTGGATGGGGCCCTGGGCAGCCTGAGCTGGTGGGGGCAGCCAGCCCAGGGCAGGGGGTTGGAATCAGGTGATTGTTAAGGTTCTTCCCAACTCAAGTCATTCTATGGTCACTTCTATGTTTTCCCAATGCACTTCTGGTTGCTCTGGGATGGGAGGGGGAACAGAATTTAGGGAAGCCAGAAGATGGAAATAAAAGAGGAGATAAGAGGTGTGCGAAAAAAGGTTGGCTCATCCCAAAGTACAGAGGGTAAACAATTCTGCAGGGAGGGGCTTGGCCTACCATCTGGAGTTTGGGTTACAGATTTACAGTGCTAGCGTGATTTAAAGGGACTTATGGCATTGATGTGCATCTGGTGTGGATGGAGTTGTGTGGATTGGCCTTAACAGTAAGGATTATGATCAGCGGAAGCTTCGTTAACGTGATTTTTTTTTTTTATGATTTTGAAATTGCTGCTGCTTCCTCCTTTCTGGTTAATATCATCACCAAAATTCCCTAAGAACTGTTTCCCAAAGAGGGACTATCCACTTTCTGTTTCTGCTAATTTCTTTCATTCTGTTAAATGAGTGCATAATTTCTTGGTCATCTGAAATATTTGGTAACATCGGAGCGGTTTGTGATTCATCAGGTGGTGAAATCTGCTTGTCTTAATTGCAGTTGGGCAATAAAATGTGACTGCGCAGCCTTTATGACCAAGTCCTCGGTCGCTGATAAGCAAATAACGCAAAGCCAGGGAACAGTTGGAGGTTTAGACAATCTTTTCCTGGAGTCACAAGGAAATGGATTTCTTTGTTAAAGCTGGTGTGGCTCACGGTTTTGTAATGAAGCATGAGGCTGCAAAGACAATACTGAGACATATAATTATGCTTTAGAAATATGGAGCCCTGGCTACTCAAGCTGCACTTGATTATGATAAGGAAGGGAACAAAAAGGGCTGGGTACTGACTGCCCTGTAGAAGCCACACAACCTTTCACCAGTTGTAATTTCACTTCTGAATATGTGCATTAATTGAAGGTGAGGTGAGGGCAAAAGGAGGAATAAATTTTGGGACGTGAACTATTTTTCCTTCCTATTTCTCCTTTTATTTTTGATATTGGAAATAATCCAACAGAAATCAGACAGCAGGGCAAAGGATGTTTCCCAGATACCTTTTCAGAGGAGAGAGAAACTGTGCCAGAAAAGCTGCTGGACTGTGGAAAGCATGAGCCAATTCAGCCTATATAAATTTGATATACACACACGTGTATGTTTATCTCTGTCACTTCTTTTTAAAAAGCACTTTAGTTTCCACTAGATTAGAGGGAAATTTCTGAAAGAAGGCAGCAAGAGTTTGGAGGGCAGTAGGATGTGGCAGATGACCAGGAAAACAAGAAGTTCAGAAAGTTACTGAGAAAGGCTTTAATGGGATTTCTCATAACTTCTCAAAAAATCTCATCCAGCATACCACAGCCTGGCTTGAACTCTGTGCTGTGGAGTGAAATATTGATGAGCAAACAGTGACCAAATACCATCTCAATTAATTTAAACTCTGAGATTGCCCCCATGCTGGTATTTGGGGGATAAATACTGACTGAAACCAGAGCCCACGAGAGGTGTGACAGCTTTTACTTCTGAACTTGTGTGCAGCCTGTTGGGTATTCCTGAGTGGAGTGTCTTTGGGGAAAAGAAAAGCAGTGAAGCAAAAGGAAGGAGCATTTTGTACATTTTCCTCTTGTTTTTTTTTTTATGGCTCGAACTGACAAAAGTGATTTGAGTTTTGCCTTTTTGTTTCTCCAGGGGATTTGCTGGGGAGAAAGAAGAAAATTAGTCTTGGTATTTTGAGTTAAATTGTTACATGTAAACTACCAAGCAAAGTCAGTGGGTGGCTTACTGAAGAGTGTCTCTTGCTGTAAACTTGGTATCCTTTACCTTCTTGGACCCCTGACCAGGAGGCAGCCTTTAAAAGTGCTGGAGAGGCCTTGATGTTTCTGTAAAAGCCCACAGAAAATTCCCCTTCTGGGCTTAGTCTCAGTTATGCTAAATGCTATGACAGTATCTGAGGGAAGTCCTGCGAAATCTACAAGGAGGTATTTCCTTCTGACTGAGCAGGAGCTATGGCATGTTGGTCAGGAAAACATTGTGAACTGTGTGTAGGTTACTGTAAGTTTAGGCTTGTATTGCTCAGCGTGAGCTGTGCTGACCTTATTGCATCACTGTGCAGACACATGCTGTGGAGCCCAGGTTGATTCTTGGGTTCAGCACATTGCACAGCAAGTTAGCATGAGCTAATACAGCTCCTGAGGGTGTTTTTCTACTGCGCAGTCTCTTGGTGGTCCTCTGACTGCTGTCTCATAAAGTATGGCTAGTCTATTAGTTTTTATTACTTGCCTCAAAACCAATCAGTATCTGACCATCCCTCTGCATTTAGTCCTTTACTGAGTCATTGATTAAAAATCCTAGGAGACTGTTCAGACAACTGCAAAACGCCTCTTTTAATAAGGTGCACATCACTTTGATCAGGAAGAAGGTATCCTGATGAGACAAAATGTTGCATCCTCAGCCAGCTGCCGCTCCGCTGCTTCTTGGGCAACCCAGCACTCTGTGAAGTTTCCCTTCCTTTACTTTCCAAAGGAACTATTTTTGCTGCAAAGAATACTTTTGTGTTAAGAATACTAATAGTTGATTTAAATTCCCCTGGAAGCTATTACAGTCTTGTTACCCAAACATTTCTAGTTATTTCAGATATCTCTATTTACAGAATTTGGTTTCCCAGCCTGAGTAGTTCCCATATGTATTTTAAACTGAGTTCATTCTAATAGTGATTACACTTCTTGGCTCTCTAAGCTATTGTTGGGAGTAGAAGAGTTTCCTAAGAAGCTTGATAGAAAGTTTGGCAGCACTGTACAATCAGGATATAGAATAGTTTGTTTGTGGTCTGATAATTATGATGTGTGTCAACAGTTACATACATCTGCTGGGATTACATCGTGTAGGTGTTGTCATCCTGTTTAAATACAGCCCAGATAAGGCTGCATAAAGGTGCTTTTTCTTGGAATTAGCATTGTTACATCATATTTATCCTGGTAAGATACAGAGTGGGTTATGCTACCAGGCAATCTGCTATGAATGCTATTGAGTAGAGCAGCGAAGAAGAATGGGTGTGATGCAGTTTTCAAAGCTGAAATCTGCACGGGGAAGGAAAACACGTGAGCTTTTTGTGTGTAAAACAGACAATAACCATTGCTGAAAAAATGGCGATGCTGTGGAACCACCCCCACAATGCCTAGCAATATTAGTTTGTGAACAAGTGTCAGAAGGTTCCTAGTTACCAAAACAGTATTATTTATTTACCACTGCCATTAATGATCATCCAGATCATTAGTGATGTTAAAGAGGACTGGACCAAGTATTGACCCCTGGAGTATGCTGCTAGTTACTGGCCTCCAGCTGAGCTTTGTGCCACTGACCGTTACCCTCTGGCCTTGGCTATTGAGCCACTTTCCAGTCCACCTCGCTGTCTGCCCAGTCAGCCCATACATTAGCAGCTTATCTATGTGGATGGATCTTATAGGAGGCTGTGCCAAAAGCCTTACCGAAGGCCAGATAGGCAATATCCAATTGCTCTCCCCTCATCTACCAGGCCAGCTGTTTCATGATAGAAGATTTTAAGGCTGGTCAAGCATGATTACCCTTTGTGAATCTAAAGGGATTTTTACATGCTGCATTTCTTTGAATAATTCTTAAGGCTTGGTTAGAAATATTTTAATGTTACTGCTGGGAGAATGAGAGCAGGAACAGAGATCACTTTCTGCCAGGGAATTTGAACTCTAATCCCGACTGACATGACCCTACAGGAACCAGGCATTTTTGGATAGGCTGTATTTATTGAAGGGGATATTTCAGGTTTTTGTGTAAGCTTTGATCTATAAACATTAGTAAAATAGGTTCTACATTCAATTTATGTCAAGTCTATGACAACCTTTTCTGTACTAAACACAAACTGGCCTCTGAAACCATGCCTTCTGCAGCTTCCCTTGTTGGCACTGTGAGTAACAGAAAGGACCTGGTCTCTGGGAGATAAAGAGATTTTAAGGCTGTATCCTTAGACTGAGGAAACAAACCCTCAAAGTTAGGGACCTATATTAGAGAGCCCTTGATCAGCTTTCCTGCAGGAGGCAGCATTTTTCTGCTCCCAGTGCATTAATAAGAGAGTTATTTTGTATCATTAGCTATTTTAGATTAGCAATCACTGCTGCCCTTGAGTGCTTGCCACTGTGCCACCTGCATGGCTGTAGTGAGTTCCTTCACTCTGGTGTCTTCATCTACTGCTTCTTCTTTCCCCTCCGTCTCATCCTCATCGTGTCAGAGAGCTTCTGCCTTAGCCACGTATTAGTAATACGACACATCTATTAAAACCATGGTTAGTTTTTATGAAATACTTGAAGGAAACATAGAAAATTCATGTTGCTTCTGGGAAATGAGAATGAGTTACAGAAATGCCTTGGGTTACGGATGTGCAGCAGTAGAAGGGATGGAAGGGTCCTGGACAGCTTTTAGAGCACCTTGCTGGATCGAGCAGCACAACATAAAACAATTGCTCACATTTACAGGGGTCTGTACTGTTGTTTCTCTTATGGCAGCCCAAATGTCTCGCTGTTTGGTTTGTTTTTTTTTTTCTTTTCTCAATTAAACTTTCTGTAGTAAAGAAAGTTTTTTGGGAAGTGGAGGGCTATGTGATAACATGCAGAGATGTTCAGAAAAAAATGAGGTATGATAATGCAATGCCATCCCAAGATGAATAGTTCTAGTGCAGCAGTTGATTGTGCAGTGAAAACCATCCTATATCCATAATGCCATACTTCTGTGCAAGGTTTCACCTGAACAGAACATGCCTTACAGCTGAGACTGGAAAATTGGAGCAGCGTGGTTTCAAAGACCTGGGGAAAGCAAACTGGAGGGAGGTCAAGTTAAGAGAAGTCTGGGGATCAAGCATGTGCTAATGATAACAGAGGAAAAGCAGTTAAAGGTGGCTGGATATCAGGACACATAGGTTTCTATTATAGCTCTACCACCACTACTGGCTCTTCGGAGGATCACTTTGTTCCATATTTCTTGTCTTGTGTATCTGGCCAGAAATGTTGATCTTCACAAAAGCCTGCTCAGGTATAAACCAAGCAGTTATCTGAAGCAGTGGACTGATGAAACAGCAAAATTAAGCTATCATGTGTATCTCTATGTGCAAGGGCAAGAGAGGGACCTCCTCTGGCTTCTGGAGGGAGCAGCAATGCTGGCAGTGGGCAACTCCAGCAGTGAGGTAGCAGAGAAAGGATATCTGCTTTGCATTCTCTTGATCTTGGTGATGCTGTGCTGGGTGTGTGGCTCGTACTGGGAAGGACAAGGCCAAGGGCAGGAGTGAGCAAGGCTGGGCGTTACAGGCAGTGAGGACCTTTCCAGGGGCTGGAATTCAGCTCTGTGCTAATACTCTTGGTTTCCAGGGAAGACTGAGCCTCGCAGGGTTTTTCTGAAGTGCTACCTAATCCTTTCCTATCATCAGGTGGAAAGTGGTATGCTAGTTCAAAACATAAAGTACTTATCTGGATTTTGCTGGTTTTTATACATCACTTCTTGCAGACATGCAGATGTATCTGCACAGTGACTAGTGGTTTACTGTGGTATGTGTAGGATGAGCCATGATGTTTGTGTCTGTATCTGGTGTTACTGATGGCCTTTGTCTGAGCCTTCAGCCCCCAGAAGCTGGGAGTATATAACAGCTTAATTAAGAAACAAAACACACGGGTAGAGGTTAAATCCTGGGAGTGGCAAGCAGAGGCTCTGAATAAAAATGCTGAACCAAGGGCAAATCCAGGGCACTGATTGTGAGCTTCCTCTATGCTTGCTGGAGTGAAGGGTCTGGAGGAACACAGGCCAGGTTAGTGACAGGCCCAAAGCGTCTCTGACTGGCTGTGTAGTGGTAACTTGAGGTGGAGTGTGAAACAGTGCAGTGATCATCTCCCTGCTGCCTGTCCACCAGCAGAGAAAACCCAGCACCAGTCACATCTCAGGGAAGCTCCAGAGCATCAGGGCCAGGCTGAACGAAAGTCAGGCAGCAGCAGTGCTGTCTTTTGTGCCACTTCTCCCAAAATTGAGCTGAGAACAAAGCTCCAAGCAAAATCTGACTTGTTACTGACGGCTGCTTGTCGGGGCCCCACGCTGCTCAGTCCTCTCCTGGGAGCTGAGGCGGTTTGTGAGAAGAAGCTGCTCCTGTCTGCAGGCCTCATCTGAGCACACCTACTGGAGCTGCGTTGTTATTCCAGGCCAGGGCATTAGGTTTATGCCTGCTCTGAGCTGCACAAGTTCACTGGAGTTATTTGAGGATGAATGGGACAGCAGATCCTGTCAGAGCTGAGCACCAGGTTTGAGGCTGGGGGCAGGGAGGTGTGGGGAGAAGGGGAGGGAAGATTGCGATGGCATCTTTCCTCCATCTTACCGGGCAGATCTTCCCAGGCCCAGTGAGTCAAGGACTGCTAGGATCACTTGTGAGTCATTGCTTCTCCTCCTCCTGACCCTTAGGCACTTAGCAATCTCCCCTAAGGCTGCTGACTCTGTTCTTATCTCACTGGTCCAAAGCTGTGGCCCTGCTGTCATCTCTTCCAAGGAAAGCACTGGCCTTGGCTGCCAGGCACGTGGCCCTGCATGCAACCATTCTGCCTTCAGCACTCTCTTGCTGCACTCCATGGGGAACCAGTCATTCATGGCAGATGCAGAGAAGAGCAGAAACTTTCCTTTTACTCTCAGATTACAAATCCAGCTCTGTTTTTCCTGAATCTGAGCCCAGGAGATGAAGAACTCTGGCCCAGATGATGATCTTACCCATTAACCACAAATAACAGTAGGAGCATTGCCCTGGTGGTCTTCTGCCACGCTTGGTCTCAGCAGACTGTAACCTCTTCCTTATTCTAGACAGCCTGCTTGGATCTTTTAGTATGCTTTACCTCATCAGCTAAATCAACCTTTCTTGAGAGAGAAAATGGGACTTCAGCATTCCTCCCCCCCCAAAACATATAAATCTCCAGACATGTGAATGAAATAGACTTGGTGGTAACAGAGATCCCAACTGCTATTGGATTTTATCTGGTGTGGGAGGGCTGTGCTATGTCAGGAGCAGGAGAAGGACTCAGTGTTAGTCCTGGCATAACAATGACTTGGCACTGGCTCAGCCCTGTTTATCAGCTTCATTTCTGGGGCCAACCTGCAAGCTCAGTAGGAAAACATCTAGTCAGCTGCTCCAGCTGCTGCAGGGTGGTTTCTTTTTAAAGTCTTCTGTCAGGTTATAGCATGTGATTTGTTTTCTAGTGAAATAACATCCCCACCCTTAAATCATAATTTAAGGGTAGAGAGACTCTAAGCCTTTTATAAATAAAGTTTGTAAAATCATGTACATGTGTCATAGTGGCTGTGTTGGAAGTTGCGAAGGTTTTGCCCTTTTCTGGAGAGGAAGAGGCTGAGACAGGGTTTGAATGCGCGTGAGGCGGGGATGTGTGACACATCAGGGTGTTGATTCATGGTACAATTTTTGCATCCTGGTCATCTCAGCTGGGACAGCTACAGAGCTTCACAAGCTGAACTCCTGCGCAGCGGCTCCAAGGGCTGCACGTGCTGCACTCCTTTCATTTGTTTTTAGTGATAAAGGAAATAAAAATGAAGAGATGATTGATGTTGCAAGTACAAATTTAGCAATAAAGGTGAAAGAAGGAGTCCTGGGGAAGCACAGCAGGATATGGCAGTCAGAGCAAACAAGCTTGGAAGGGAGTCAAGGAATAGGAGATTTACAACATCCTCTATCGGTCTTGCTTAACGCTGCCTGTACACATGATCAGCGAAGGTAACTTGTGATTCCATGCAGACACCCACAGCAGTATGCTACAGGGCACTAATAAAATTGCTTTCAGCTAATTACCAAAATGGTGTCCTTTGCTGAGTGCATGCCAGTGGTGGGAGGTCCCCGTCACTCATGCCATATTTTGCTGAGTGCATTCCAGCAGCACACAGGGAAGATTTCCTCTCAGAGCACTAAAAGCTATGCTGGCGTACTGGTCATGCTGCTCCCTGCTCATTTGTGGCTTATTGCTAAGCCTTCTCTTGGGACCCAATGTCATTATAACTAATGCACAACTAAAACCTCAAGGTTGAAGAAAAAGGGAACTGAATTTCTCATTCCAAACTTCAGGTTTTAATCCCTGCAGAAACAAAACGTTCTCCCCTCCTCCCCAAAATGCAGGGGCTGGTTGGTGAGGGCCAATGCTCCAAGTCAGGAGCCCAGCTGATCTGATCACCTGAAGGGATGTGTGCCTGGCAGAGAGCAGGTAGTGTGTGCCTGTGAGAAGCTTTCTGAGGAAAACTAGGGATCGATGACATCTGAAGAGGCCAGCTAAGGAGCAGGATGCTGGCACTTCTTTGCTGTAAGCTTGGAAATCTTCTCAGAAGAGAAGGCACTGATAGGAATAGCAGATTTCCTTGAAAGGAAATTCAAAATCCTATAAATTACATGCACTAACACAAAGACTGAAGGGAACCATATGCCTCTGCTACTTGTGTTTTCCTTCTTTGGCTTGATCCATTGTTTTTCAGAGGCTAAGTTTTCCTTGGGCTACTTTTTCTTTGCTTTTTCCTTTGATTGAAAAGACTCTTTGTTTTCTTCTCAGAAAGCGCCTCCCTCATCCTACCCCGGTGTTTCTTCTTCCCCTCTCTCCTTTCCTCCTCAAGAAGTGCAGCTGAAGGCAGCTGGCACCTTCACGCAGTGCCTGCTTCTGGATGCAGGAGAGCTGGGGTGGGACTCCAGTCCCTGGCCATCAGCTGCCAACACCATGTGCCTTAGCTTCCCTGTATAGGCCATTGGAAGAAATGAGCACTCTGAGGGCACAAATCCCCCGAAGGGTTTTAGATTGATTTAGTGTAAGATGAAGAGTGCCTAGACTATTTAGTGTCCTGGTGTACAAGGGCCTGACTATTTAATTGACACCTCCCAGTTTGGGTCTACTACTACTGACCTACCGGGTGACATGGGCAAGTCATTTACCAATCTGCAAAGTGGAAGAATGTAGTGATTTTGCCAGCAATTGTAACTTAGTTAAATTTTACTTCGGCTGCTGCAGGATTTGACTGTCTGCTGTGCTCTTCCTATGTTATTTTGCCTCCTTTTTTAACCCTTGGACACTTTTGCAATAGGAAGTTATATCATTTCTTTAATTAGTGAAGGTTGGTCACCCCAACATCTGCAGCCATAGTGATCAGAATGGGAATGTGAGACCCCTCTCTTTACAGGCCACATTGAGTGCTTTCCTCCTTGCTCAGCAGTTTCTTCTCCTCGCTAGCAGCCACATCACAGCAGCAGGTAGGAGAGGTGACAGGCAGTGAGCTGGCTAGGATTTACTGCTTTGCTCTCTGGGGAAGGCAAGGGCAGGTTGTGCGGAGGCACCAGCAAGTCGCATAGCACCCACAGCACTGCGGCTGGACCCAAGTACCTGAGCGCAGACAACCCACAAGTCGTGGGTGAAGGGCTGAGCAGGATGCTCAGCAGAAACCCTGCCTGATGCAGTGGCCTTGGCAGTGCTGCCAAGTCGTTCAGATTCACTATGGATTCATAATGTTTTGTGACAAAAAATTGTCAGTCTGTTCTTAAAAACAAACAAAGCAATGCCCTCAAGCAAAATCATTATCAAGGGGAGAAAGCTGATAAATACAAACCCGAACGTATGAGACTCCGGTCCAAAAGATTTGTTTTCCAGGATCTAACTCTGTCTGTAAAGTTTCTCAACTTCTATTCAATCCTATCAATTTCTAGGGTCTGATTCAGAGATGTGGAGCATTGCGTGCTCTCCTTGGTTTTTCTTAAGTGCTAAGACACCCTGTGGTTTTTCTCTTATCCCTTGCCTTATCCTATTTTTGAATTGCATCTCAAACCCAAGGTCACTATATGCAGCCATGCTTGTTTTTGCACAGTTAATGAGCTGCAGATTGAAACCATTCTGCTGTTTTTATCCATGCTGACTTGTATCCAACAACATTTATATTCTTCATGTCTCCATCTTGCAGCTCTATCAAATTGTGATCTTGCCATGCAGTCCTCTGCTGGGTTGGATTTTACCAGGCATGGTTTCCCCCTGGGAACGTCCTGGCTTATGACAGGAAGAACTCTACTTCCTGCGCTTCAGCGATTGACTGCTTTTACAGTTCCCTGTAAATTGAGGTCCTGGTAGTGTCTGAGGGGAAAAAAAAATGTGTTCTGTTCTATGTAGCAGGATATCTGGTTAGCAGTTTTCTCATGCTCTTCTCACTTTTGGTACAGGATGTACCCAGTGGAAAGATCCTGCTCAATCATCATTACAGTGACAGCTTCATAAGCTGCTCGTAGTTCTAGCACAGTTAATCAGTTCCATTCTTCCTACTCTTGCATTCAATCTGAAGGAGAAGATGGTGCAGAAGAAACATTTCTCATACACTCAGATATTTGAAAGTTGCATGTGCAGAAAATTCTATAAGAGAAAATGCCATAGTCTGAAACCAGCAAGGACTGCCTTGTTTTGGGGCTATGAGAGGACTGAGCTTTCCTCAGAACCTCATACCTCTTGGCAGTGGGCATCAGGACAGGCCATGTCTGCTACAGAGCTTTCTCAAATTCCTTTTGAGCTTGTGGGTTCAGTTTTAACTTCTAACCATAAACCCTGCTTGGAGAATTTATTGTGCTCCCACTCACAGATGCCTTTGTTCTATAGAACTCCTTTATAACATGGAAACACACTAAATGAAAACTAACTCCCACTCTCCATGCCACTAGCAAAGCTGCAGCTGGCACACGGAGGCAGCCTTGAAGGCTTGTGCTCCGAATTGCTGGCTGTTTTTCCCAGGAAACATTCCTGGAAGAGAATGCATTAACAGTTTCCTGCAAGGGTTTGACCAAATCATTTAGCACGCAGCACATGTGGTATCTTTAATCTTATCTCTTAAAGAGAGTACTGTAACATCTGGTAAGCTGCTGTTGCTTGCACACCGTGTACTCTTCTGGCTGAAGTTCTTGTTAGTGCCAGCTGAGCACTAATTTTTGAGCAATCTGTGCTTCCTGTAGGTCAGACTACCTCTGTGTGTGCCACAGAGGTGCTCATGTACTGGAAGGTCTGACCCTTAGGACAGCTGGTGCCTGCCTGGTACTTCGTACTTTCCGGGATATTCCAGATTACTTTGAGGAAGGATGCATGGGGCACTGTCATAAATAGATACGCAAACTGCTTTGAATCAGTTCATAAACCTTTAAGACAAAGCTTGGTTTCATCTGATGCAGATAAGCAGCCTGGTAGGCTGTTCAGAAAATGTCAGCAGTCTCTGTCAGAGATAGGACGTGAGTAAGAGGCATTGAGATGGGGTTCGGGTTGATGCATGCTAATTAAGAGAAGGATGTTCTTCCTGAATGATTGAGTCTGAAAGTGTAATGCACAGAAAATGAGTTAATGTGTTAGGGACTTACAGCTGCCCAGGATAAGGGAAAATCTGAGTGGATTTTTTTTTTTCCCAAAAATCATATCTCTGCTTTAATTCCGCATGTATAAAGCCCTCCCTTTGTTACTTTCAATAAACGAGAACCAAGAATTTAAAAGGAAAAAGCTGTTCTCAAGCAGAAGCACTCTTATGTGTGAGGAAGTCTTCGTGACAAGCATGAAGCTCTTACTTTTTGGTGTCTGTGTCTGGTCCCAGAGTAAAGGCTGGTGACTGCCTGAGTGGAGAGGTCCTTGCTCACACACTCAGGGCTGTAACAAAGGGAGTCCAGCAGCATCAGGTGGTGAGAAGTGCACAGAGCTGGCTGTGTCCTAGGCTAGAACAGTTAATTCCACGTGCAGAGGAGAGCTGACTCCATACCCTTTGCTTGTTTAACAGCAGAGCATGTTCAACAGATGTCCCTGAGATAACCTCAGCAGGCTGCTGCACAAAATAGTGCCTTGAGACCTGCTAGCTCAATACGCATTGTCTTGTGATACAGTTCACAGCAAGCCAGCATATTCTAAGAAGGGGACAAATCTGTTTTCTCACTTCACTCCAGATCTATGGCTTGGTCTTGTCCCACTCAGACTGAACAAGTTATGACAGTGACAAAAATAAAGTCTGCCTAAAAGATCAACTCATACAGCAAGCGTGCAGCTCCGAGGGGGGTTGACCAAAAGTATAAAGCTTTAGCCAACATGTTCTTCTTCCATGGGTATTACTTACGTAAATACATATAAGCACTTATGTTAACTGGCACACAATATGGCTTCCAACAGAGTTTCTTCACCACTCAGAACATCTCCTTTGCAAAACCTGGTAATTAGAAGCATATGTTAATAGGACATGTCAGCATTCCAGAAATCAATGTAATTACATTCTGATAATTCAGTAATATTTTCTCCACCAGCATCTTTTAAATGCTTTTTACCTAATACTCAGTTTTAGGGCTGAGTATTAAAAAACAAAACAAGAAAACGATTATACTAAAATAAATGCAGAAGAATGGGAGTCCTCTTATGACTCAGAGACAGGAGATCTTGCTGAGCACTTTCAAATTAATACCAGCTTTTTCTTCATCTGCAGACCATATCAAGTAAAAATGCCAAAGTAAAATAGGGATAACAGCTTTCTAATGGCTGTTTTCTCAAGGCCACTTCTTCCTTATCTGTGCACTTTAAATTTTTTTCATACCTTCTTATTTCCTTCTCATCCCTATGTGACCACATCTGGATGACATTCTCCTTTGGTCCCCTCAAGCCTTTTGCTCCATGGTTCACTGCAGATGCTCCAAATTCAGATCTTCCATTTTCTGTATTGTCTCTTCGAGCATTCCCTTTTCTGCTTCTCTGGACCTATGTGCATTTCCTCTGCTCTTAAAATATTAAAGCTGTGTCCTTTTAGATATAAGTTAGTTAAAGTACTGTATATTATTTTCATTGACTATGTTCTATAAAAAGCTGCTATAAATATAGCTTTTTCCAAAGGAAGTATAAACAAGCTAAGAAATTCAGATCTATCAGATGTGAGTATAAATATCCATCTATATTAAACATGCTCAGGAAGCTGTGAATAGGCCCAATTACCAAAGAGGTGATTTCAGTTGGTGATTTACCAGAGCTAGACTTTGTGCAGGTGTTCTGCTGAAAACGATCTTGATAGCAACTGGAGATACGAGTCAGTGAGAGTGAGTGGCACAAGTACCATATTGGCTTCCTTCACCCCAGAGTGAAGAGACACGATGTTCAACATCTCCATGGCACTGCAGCAGGATTTCCCCATCCCTCCAGCAATGCTTCCTACTGACTTCCTTGATTATCTTTTTTTCACCAATAATTTTAGCTGCCAGTGAAGTGTCATTCCTCTGGGAGGTCTTCTCAAGCTGGTTAAGCTCAGCGCCATGGTTGTCGGTTTGGTTGTTCTTAATTTTTATTTTTAACTTTGGTGATTTTGAATTCTCTTTGTTTTGCTCTTCTATTTCTATTTAATCTCCACCTTGCCACTGTCCTGGTCATGGTTTAGTATTTATAGTTGTAGTACTGGGGAAGACTTGGGAAGAATTGAGGGTTTGACTGGGAGAAGAGTAGTCAAAAGGAGCTGCAACCCACAGCTGGTGAAGGCCAGTCTGAATGAGCAGTCAGGCAGGATTAACACCCCACAGCATCCCCATTACATCTTGCCAATGCACTGGTTTGGCTGAATGGCTGCTGGGCATATCCACCTGGCTGAAGAACTTGCATGGTAGACAGAATGGATGTGTGTGAGCTATAGTCCAAGGCAGGGAACAAAAATAGGTGAGAAGGGCCCAAGTTCTGCTGGACTCAGCACTACAGCATGGCAACAATATATTTCTGTGTATTTCTGGTAATAGATCTTGAAGGAAATTCTCTGTATTTTAATGATGAACAAAATATTTCCTTCTTCCTATTTGCAACTAACTCATAAGCATGTAAGCCACCTTTGGACCTTGTTACACGTTCCTAAGATGTAGATTGTGTTTCTAGCCATTGCCAATTCCTGTCATTTCTATTGCAACATCAAAGTATCCTGTCAGGAAATGACACGAATCATAGAATCATAGAATGGCCTGTGTTGGAAAGGACCTCAAATATCATCTAGTTTCAACCCCCCTGTCGTGGGCAGGGTCGCCAACCACTAGACCAGGCTGCCCAGAGCAGAGCCCAGAGAAGAGCAGTACTGTCTTTTGGTGCTTTTTATCATATTGAGTCAATATCACAGAGGTTTGTTTTTTTTCCAGACTAGCTCTTTGTGATCTTAAAATAAGCTCTTTTTCAGTTATTGAGCCATTCTGGTACTTAGGTGCTTAGCCTCCCCTCTCCAACCAGTGACCACACAGACCTCAGGGGTGGGTAAGGGTGACCTGCAAGTGGTGATTAGAATAGGGAATATGAATGTAGGAAGAAAGGCAAACTTAAGTCAGTGGTAAGCTACTTTTGAACATTAGTGCAGGTGCCATTTACTTAGAATGCTTGGACATCACATAGAGTCATTCACTGAATTTTGGATGTGGTCTGAAAACACTGGAGTCTGGCGAGATCTGGACCCAAGTCCTGGTTAAAGACTTCAGTATAGAATCAATACGTTCAAAACTTGCATCAAAAAGCATTTCAGCTTTGCCCTGGTCAGACAAGTCTGCAGAATATTGAGATACGTTTTGTTTCTGTGTTGCATTTATCTCCCAGCAGGGTGAACAGTGTTTGTGCCAATTAGTGGTCATCACAGCCACCAGCCGAGGTGACTTCAGAGTCCTGTGTTTTGCAGAAATCGACACTGATGGGGATGCTTGTTTAGTTCACTGAGTTTTATTGAGGCTATTTTGGGACCATATCAGCCACACACATCTGAGCAAAATCATTTTCTCACCAGATTGTTTTCAATTAAGCTGTTCTGTCTCTAATGGATTGTGGGCGACGTAGCGTAATTCTGGTTTGAATGAGCAGACACCCAACTGGGTGACTTATTGCTACATAGTTCTCAAGCTTTACTTGTATTCTTGACTGTATAATCAGCCTGCATGTGCACTAAAGAGAGGTTTGCTTCTTCTTTACCTTGTTCCCAAGCCTCTTGCCTGAACTCTCTCCCATCTGCTTAGCAAATGATTTAAAGTGGCTGCTCTTTCCCTGGACTCCACAGCTGGAATACAGCCTTGCTTTCCCAGGCTCTTCCCAGTGGTGCCCAGCAGCAATGGGCACAACCCGGAGCACAGCAGTTTCCTCTGCCTGTCAGGCAGCACTGCTGTGCTGTGCAGTGCTGGATCCCTGGCACAAGCTGCCCAGAGGCTGTGGGGTCTCCTCCTTGGAGCTCTCCCAAAGCTGCCTGCCCGTGGGGCTGGGCGCTGCTCTGGGTGGCTCTGCTGGGGCAGTGCTGGGGCAGAGGGACCCCGAGGTGCCTTCCACCTCAGCTGTGCTGTGATCCTGTGTAATAAGGGGAGAGCAGGGTGAGTGTATGTGGAAGAAAAAAATCTTAAAATCCAAGTAGGCTGCTGTAGCTGGTGCTGTGTAGCTGCAGCACAGCTCTCACAGCCTGAACCATTCGTGTTGAATATGACTGCTCTAGAGGAAAAGGAAAACCTATGCACCACTCTTCCTGCTGAGATCAGCTGTAGTTTTCCCTTCCAGAGGCAGAGCTGTGTTTGAAACCTGCCACCAGCCTCTCTTCAGGCTATGGTTTTGTTGACATCACATGAATCCATTTGTTAAATCCTCAAGTGTCCCACCAAGGATGCATTTCACTGGGGTTTGAGATCCTCCTTGTACATAAAATTGTCTTAAGGACAATTTTGCTGCAGCTTTTTGAAGGAGAGCATTCTTTAGCCAGGGAACGATGGGGAAAGTTTTGGGGTGTCTGTTGGTACTGAAGGCCGCCTCTTGGCCTAACGGTGACAGGTTTTGCTATTTATTTTTTTTTAGCTCTTTGCTTATAAACCCCATTTTCCTCTACACAGCAGCTGATGTGTCAGAGGAAAAAGGAAAGGAAAATTACAAGAATTTCCTGATAGAAATCTAAGATTACCCAAAATAGCTTAATCACAAAATGCATTATGGCTATGAGTCTCTTAAAGGAAAGTTTTGTATCTCTTATATTTCTAATATAGTCAAAATTCCCATCTTCAGCTGCTACTTCTACTCTTGCTGGCTCGCTCTGTGATTACGGCAAGTCACTCAAGCAAAACTTAAGGAGAGGAAACTTAAGGAAACAGCCCATGCTTGCTGATGGTGAGGAGAAAGGAAATGCTTTGCAGGGTGCCTCTTGTCTGATGGACAAAGGGACAGTGAGTTGCATTTGTATTGCTGTACTGCAATATACCACAAAGCCATCGCCCAATCTGTACCATAAATATATAGATAACATTTCAGAAAGCAGATGAGCCATATTTTTTTATTTTAATTTTTTTTAAATGCCCCAAATAAAATGCTGCAGCTTGCCTCACTGCAACCCTTTACCCACAGCTTCCTGTCCTGCAGCTCTGTCACCCTGTTTCTAAGAACACACCCCTTCCAGCTTTTCCAGGTGCCACTCATAGTGACAACGATTTACAAGCTTTGTGCATAATGCAGCCTGGCTTCCCTCTGAGGTCATTTGATATTTTGGGCCGTTGGGATTATAGGAAGCATTGGCCATAGCACATTCACTTCAAGCACGCGGCTCTTTGGGTTTGTGCCGTGCACCTCCAGGGAAGGATCCAGCGCTTCCCGCAGCATGGTTGCATCAGGCAGGTTGCCCCAGAGCTGCAGCAGCTGAGCCTCTGGCACTGCTCTCTGAGAAAATGTGTTCATCTACGCCTGGAGTTTTGCAACGCCTGCTCTTCCTCCCAAACCTGACACTTCCCGGGAGGGAAATGCGGGGGGTTTCTTGAGACCTCTCATTCATCCATCATGATGACA
Organism: Pavo muticus; assembly: GCA_016647715.1. Lineage (NCBI taxonomy): Eukaryota > Metazoa > Chordata > Aves > Galliformes > Phasianidae > Pavo > Pavo muticus. The sequence continues at coordinate 503,773 of JACDJE010000108.1, read as the reverse complement.
GGTTTCGTAAAACAGAAGTAAGGTTGCTATAACCCATTTACAAGCCTGCTAGTAGCAAAACAGAAACTGAAATTACACATGCAGCTCTCCTAATATAAGAGCTTTGAGGTTATTTTCTTTTAATTAAAGGGCTGACAGGAACAAAATCCACTGACTCAAAAGATCGTTGATAATTTAGTGTCTCTAGTGTGAAGAAATAAAAAACAAAAAACAATCTTTGAGGATTCTTAACCTTGCCATTGAGGTATCACCTGATAAAAACCCTGTGTTGATCTAAACCAATGTTATGACTAAACAGTGAGATGCTAGAAAAAGACAGCTTCTTTACTGGAAACTCTTCATCCAAGGGCTATTTCTGCTGCAGAGGCTCCAAGCAGCTGCTGCACAATAGGATGTGATTATCTGAAAGCTGTACCTTGGGGTAAAAGGAAGACTATTGATTTTCGTTTTGAAGAGTTACTGAAAACCAGGAGGAGAGGGAGTGAGGGATTGTTAAGTTCCAGGTAAAGTAACACAGAGATAATGACTACTGCAAGTGGATGGGCAGCCAAAACGTCTGGGTGCCTTTAAAGCTGCATAATTCTGTACCAGCAAACTTCGGGGAAACGGGCAGGTTTGTTTTCCAGGAAGAGGTAATAATGTAGAAACCTCTTTCTTGTGGCTTTCTTTAATCACATGGAGGGGTGGTGTTAAAAGCCAAGCGCGCACACAGAGACACTATCTTTGAACTACAAAAGCACAACACATCCCAGGCTCGGCTCACTGAGCGGGTGCTTTACTGAAAGTTACAGTCATCTCTGTGTTGAGCTGACCTCCTGTATCTCTTCTGAAACAACTACTTAGCAGCCTTGGCTGTTACAGTGCTGTCAGCATGGAGAGAGGGCGTTGCATAGAAGTGCCATGTTGCATGTTTCTATCCAAGTATTTCTGAGCGTGTTGGACAATAGCTGTGAAATCCAATTAAAATATTTGAACGAGCTGATCAGTCACTTATCCAGAGCTTTGCTGGGAACATTTTGCAGATGTATGGTAGTATCCTATTTCATTTCAGACTTGTAGGTCACTGTCCGCTTTCTCATACAGATTATGCTGTCACTTTCTGCACACATATGGGCACAAATAAATCTCTGCTTTCGTGTGTCCTAGGAGAGCTGAAGTTTTTGCTGCTCTGAGTGGTCCTTAGAAAGCATAGACACACCAGGTCCTGCTAAAAACAGATCATAGAGACACATGTATGAGCCTGGTAAGGATCTCTGTGTCAAAGATGTGTGACATTACGAGGTGGAAAAGTGAATTTACCCTTTCCCAGCCGTACAAGATCTTATTTGGTTGCAGTGGGATGAAGCAAGGCCATCTTGTGAGAGTGCAGTAGTTTAGCTGAGTCAGAGCTAGCAGGGTAGTTGTAGCCCCTTTTCCCCCTTCATTAAATCTAAGCTATCTTCTTCACCCACAGCGCAGCAGAAGCGGTCAGACAGCCTCAGCCCACACCTCCCTGCTGCTCCCATGCCCAAGGAAAACGTTCCCTGTTGAGATGCTCACTGCTGCCCTGGGCTTCCTCTTGCAGACACACTGACCTCTGGTATGATCCAAAGGTAAAGTTGTAAAAAATTTTTAGAAAAATGCAAGATGGGAGGGTTTAACAGCTCCCATGCAAGAAAATAAGAGCACACTGGCCTTAAGGCTGCTCCTCTGTTCAGGGAATTACTAACAGGCAGATTGCAACAATCACCTTCCTTCTGTAGTAACCAACCACATTTTCTGTGAAGATGATTTTGGATTCCAGTAAATTAAAAAAAAAAAATTACTGCTGGTTCCCCCCACCCTTCCTCCTCTTCCCATTTTTCCAAGAACTCAGTATTGACTCTTGTGCCTGTATGTACCATTCACTGAAGTCATCCAGTGTATGTTTGGAGTCATGCAAAGGAAGCCTCATGGCAGTCCCTGTATGTACCTGCTGTTGGCCCTGAGGCTTTGCTTCTTTGCAGGCTCAGGAAAGGCTCTGCTGTTATTTTCCTGCTCTAAGGTCCAAATCTCCACAGCTCTGTTTCTTTCCCTCTGTTGCCGTGGCCCTTACATGTGATCCTCAGGCTCTTGCTCAGCTGCAGCCTTTCCCCTGAGGAGAACCCCATTTCTTAAAAGAAATCTGTGCCCTACCCCTGAAGTAGCTCGTTCAGTCTGACCCAATGCAGAAGGCTTGTGCATTCATATTCACAGATGTTGTTGCACAAATAAAATAGGCTGGTTTCCTCTAGGCAGTTGTTTTTTGTGCAAGAGGTGTGTTTTTGTGTTCTCTTTTGAATTCAGTTTTGCAATAGCTGTCAGACTTCTGCAGCAACTTCTATGGGAACTTTGCCTAAAAAAGACTAGGGAAAACCGAGGACTTAATTCTGAATTGCTTATTAATGCAGTTCACTGTAAATCTGGAATGTTCTCGGATTAGTCAGTGGCATGCTTTCATTCTCTCAGTTTTTTATTTTGCTCCATAAGCACCCCGCTTTAATTGCATCTATTTCTGCTCTTTTTTTTTAAATTATTTTTCCAATGAAGTCTGAGTTTAGTGTTTAAACTTAACTTTCACTCCCTTAATGCTCCAGGAAGGTTTTGCACTCATCTCTTTCTTTGGCAGACTTCTATTGGCAGAAAGGCCATTCCCTCTATGTGGAATATTAACAAAAGCAGTCATGATACACTTTCATTTGTGGCTCCTATCTTACTAATAGACTCCGGTTTCTCTCAGCTGTTGGGTACACACTGTCAGTTAAGCGTTTTATTTCCAATTTGATCCTGCCAAACTCATTAGTACACTCCTACAACAGCCATTCAGTGGCTCTGATGTAGATTGGGAATTTTGTCTTTTTTTGACGTTCTGTGTGACTGATTTGCTGGATCTGGCAAACAAACAGGAGCTGGTACTTCCTAGAAGCTCTCAATGTTATCTAATACACAAAGGAGTTTCTTATATACAGCAGTACTGAGTTAACACGAGTAACAGAACAACCAATTGTACTAAAATCTTGAAGGATTACAGTCTATCCCAGCCACATATTCCTGCCATAATTTAGCACTTTCTGGCACTTCTTGGATGTTTGGGTTTTTTTTTTTGCCATTTCAGCTCCCTAATGTGAAATCATTGGATTTATTCCTGAATTAGCAGATTGTTTTGGCTCTGAAAGGGTTTGAGAGCCAATACAAAGGATGAGGCAGGATTCGATGGCCCAGGAGCAGGGATGGGGAAAGGGAAAGGCCAAGCTGTAGACAGAAGTCACTGGATTGTGCCAACTGTCTGCAGTGCCTTGCTCTTAAGTTGTTTTTTAAAAGGCACGCTGCCTACATTGTTTCTATTGTGCAAAATAGGCAGCTGGCAGCCTTCTAGATACTGGCTCACAAGAAAAGCTAAAATCATTTTCAGCAATGCAAAATATCTACTGGGACTAGTTTGACTTACCAGGCTGGCCTAGCGTCCTCAGATTAGGCATGTTCTTATTTAGAGCAACTCAAAGAAGGTTACAGTGCCCACTTCATTGGGGACAAGCTAGTTGAACTAAGCCCTTCAGACTGCCTTTGACACTTGTGTGGGAATCACTCGTGCACTATGAGTGAGTCTGCTTCTTCATTGAGTCTGCCTTTACCTGCTTGGTAACTTCAGTCAAATACGGATCAGTCACCCAACACAATACATACGTTACACAAATGTACTGAAGGCACTTTAGTGTTTATATAACTCTAGGAGGGAGGTGGAAAGAAATCTAGTATAGGTGGGAAGAGAAGCGTGATCTGACATAGATGAATGATTAAAGCAGTTGCCTTTAATCATAGAACCGTCAAGGCTGGAAAAGACCTCTCGATCATCTGATCCATCCATCCACCTACCACCAATATTGTCCACTAAACTAGGTCCCTAAGATGAAATGATCGTCCCTTTTGATTAAATGAGTTCTTCTCATACCTCACACAAGTAATGCATCTGTCATATCAACTCACCATCTCAAGGAAAATCATGGAAACTCCACATAGAAACACAGTAGTGAGTGAATGCTCACCACCTTCCTAATGGCATTTTTGTCATTACTTTCAAATAGCCTCACTGATCTTCACTTTTGCTCCCACGTACCAGAGTGCCCTTGCCTCCCCATATCTGGAATACATCATCTGCACATCACATGTCTGTGTTTGCAGACCACACCACACACACCTCCTCCTGTTTGTTTTCTCCTGCTCACTGGCAGTGACACGAGTGCCTGGGCCTCCTGCTGTCAGAAGTTACATCCCTGGCAGGTAGATTCAAGCTTGTCAGTGAGTAGCTGGGTTGGCTGCCTTTGGACCATTACCAAACCAAAATGACTAATGCGTGCTAGGAGCCAGAGCAAGCTGCATCAGAGCCAGCTCCTCCTGTGCTGCAGAACTTCCCACAGGCGCCCACAGAGGCGCAGGGTGAGGAGGACTTCCTAACTCTGTCCTCTGTTGTCATCCAGCTCCTCAGGTCCATATTTGCCTCCTCTTCTTAAAGGACAGGGCAGATTTCACAACTTGTGTAACAACTATTTCAGAAATTCCACAGTAGGGGACATAGGGAAATGCCACAGTATTTTTCCTTATGGATTTCTCCTCGGAAATGGTGGGGAAATCCCCTAGTTCTTACAGGCAAGGGCACAGCTCCTCCAGCTTCTCCAACTGTTGGAGCATGAAAGAGTTACGACAGCTGCCCTCGTCTCTCTGCCCTTTCTCTGTCTTGTTTACTTGCTGACTGATTGCAATGCAGCAGTTTTACAACGCATCTGAAGCCAACAGAGTTTTTTTAAAGGGGATTCCTATCCCACGGATTGTGTGCAATTGTGGATGGCCTCCTTAAGTGTTACTGAAGTGGAGAAGAGGAGGGAAAAGGTTTGTGACATGATTTCCCTCTGTTGCCACTGTAGAAAGTTATCAGTAAAGCCTGGGTTATATAGAGAAACTGAGCCTCTTTCCATGTGAAATGTTATCTAAGTGTTGGTCAAAGTCCAGCTATTAGGTTTATAGGGCTTCAGTGGAATATAATACAAACATTTCTCTGGTTTCCTCTTGCTACCTCAACAAAAGAGAGCAGTGGCCTTTCATGGGACAAAGTGTCCTCCAGGTATACGCAGCTCTGGCACTGTGCTGGTCTGTGTGCTTGCAGGAGAAAAGAGGCTGTTTCACTGTGAACAATATGTCTCCATCATCCAGAGTTCAGAGTAGATTGGGTTGTTTGATTACACAAAAACCACGTCTGTAGCCATGAATGAGGTTGCGGAATAAAAAAAAAAATCTATGTTGAGCAGCATAAATACGTGCTATCATTTCTTTGGGGGGTGAACAACCAAGAACTTCAAAAGGGCCTTGTCCTCAGCATGGGTGATTCAATAGTTTTTACTTGAATCATGTGTCAGAGCAGCTGACCAAGTGTCTGTACCTAAGCCTGAAGTCCCTTGTGTGTTTGGAAAGGCATATATGAAATAGGGAATGAAAGGGCTGCAATTATGAAAGAGTCTTTTGTGAAACAGAGGAACAGAACAGGGGAAGGAAAAGCCCTCGCTAAACACTAACAAAAGCATGTTCAAACAATGCTATTCTCTGGCAAATAATCTTTCTGAGAGAATTAGTAATCAAATCTGAAAATCCTGAACCAGATGTGACTATGGTTGTTAGCCATATCCTTTGGGCTTTTTCAAAATTAAATGAGGGGAAGAGCAAATTCCTCAGCTCTTAATACTTCTGTTACTCATATTGTGATCAAAGGAACCAGAATGGAGCTGCTACATATCTGAGCACCAGCAAGAGCAAGCAAATTCAAGTTTATCTCTGATGAGGTGGCAGGTAGAAGACTAATATCCTGATGCACAGTTTGATTCTCCTAAATTAGGTCACACACTTTCTGATAGATGCAAACACCAGAGCCTGCGAGGAAGCGCCTCTTTCTTATACACACCTGAACTTCCTGTCAGCCACCAACATCCTGTTTCTGTCACTGTCAGAGCCACTTTGCACTTTACAGTCAGATCAGACTAGCGCAGGCCAGGTGGCATTGTGTGATGGGTCACTGTACAATGAGTAAGCCTTTGTTCTGAAATCAAGGCTCTTGACTAGGGAGAGCTTACGTTGTGTCAGCCTGATGTGTGCACAGTCTAGTCCTGCCCTTACTGCCACTATGATCAATAGCAAAACTCTTCCAACTTTGGTAAAACAGATTAGTAGAAGTTCACAAAAGCATATGCTTCCTGGAAACTTCTCCTCTTTGTGTCTTTGCTCCTGGGAGCTCCTCCTTTGCCTTATGTATATGGACGGTCTCACCCTTTCACATCTTTCCACAGTGAAAGTCCTGAGGAAGTTGTTCTGTTCAACAAGAAATTATTTCATTCTTTTACTTATTTTGAGGTCAGAGCAATTGCTTCCAACTAGACTCAGTGCTACAGGAGGAAGAGGTTCAAGTCCTTTTTGCCTCACTCCAAGGCTTCGTAGCAGAGGGGAAGGGGCTTTGCTCTGGGGAGGTGATGCAGGGTCTGTGAAAAAGCTGAGCTGGGCAGGTGTGCAACCCACAGCTAGATTGCTTCCTGAGTCTGAGAAATCCTGTGGTTTAGACCTTGCTCCAGAATCATGTCTGAATTTACGTCATTCACAGTTCAGTCGTCATTCTTTCTCCTGTGTACACCTCACTCTGCAGAAGCTGGATTCCTTTTCCTGGACTTGCTCCTATCAGCTCCGTTTCCTAAAGTGAAGTAGATATCACAAACTGGAGTGTTCCTAGGCAGGGCTGATATGTGCAAGTCACAGCTCCAACTTAGTCATGGGGGGATATTTATTTCTTTTAAGCCTACAGAAAAATTAATAAAATCTGACCTGATGTGGAATATCAACTAGATCATCCTTCTCCAAATTCTTAATATTGAACCATCCTGAACAGAAAACCTGAGCTGATTTGTAAAGCAAAATCTGAGTTCAGTGAAAAGCTGGTTGTTCCATTAAAAACATTAGCAAGTATTGTTTGATGACACTCTTTTCCCTTCTCTGCATTTAATTTCCTGGAGGACTGTACGTGAGAGAGGAGTGTAGAGGAGTGTGACTGTGAGTTGTGCTCTTTAACTGCCTTGGTTCTGGTGCAGTGCTGCAGTTGTTCTATGGTAAAATATACCATTTGTGCATGCAGCAGGCCACCAGCTGTTCCATTCAGATTTGTGGGCACTATGTCTCTTTAAAATGGCATTAATAGCAAACAACATTGCCACATGCAATTTAGCTGTTTAGGAGTTACCAAGAGAAGATAGTATTTATGCCAGCTTTTTCGTGGCAGGTCAATTATTTTGTTAGCATATGCAACAGTGTATTTGTATTGTGCAACTCTTCTTGGGAACTGAACTGTGCTGGAGGACAGGAAGTCAGTGGAAGCAGGATGGACTTGAATTAAAAGGAAGGGATTTGTTTTTCTTGTGTGTGGGTGCTAGTGCCCGCTGAGCTGCAGGGGCATACTGTGCAGTCTGCATGTCTCCTTATGCAACTAAGAAAAAGTAGTACCTGCAAGAGCTTGAAGTAAAAGTGAGTAGAGTGCAGTTATTCTGAGTTTGGTTTCTTTTCCCTTATTCTGTTTCTCTATGGTGACATGTGGTATTTGCAGGCCAAAGCTGTATATTTTGCAAGAGCTTCGTGAGATGCTATTTTACTGAACCTTGCAAGCTGAACTTTGGCCAAAGCTGTCCTAATCTAAAGGAATAAATGACCACCTAACTCAATAGACACTATTTAAAATTCAGCAACTTCAGTAAATTTTATAGCTGGTGAGACCGAGCTACTTTCATAATCTGCCTGCTACATAAAGGCTTTATGACTCAGGCTGGGGGATGTTCATAAATACTTTGCTCTAGATTATTTAAAAAGACACTGTGTTATGAAGGTGTTTAATAGGTGTCTCTTCCCCCTCCTTTTTTTTTTCCCTATGATCAGCACATTATGTTAATTGCAAAATTGTGCACTTAATGTGGTTTAAGCTTCAATAGAAGACAGTGCATATTTCAGCTCAGGCAGTAGAGGTGGTTAACACTGACCTGTGCTAAATCCAAGCTTGAAAAATTTGGACCAACAGAAGTATAGTTTGTATGGCAATTAATTAATGGACTTCTCCAAGTCTTCAAGAAGGGCTTAGACCTTCACCATCATCAGCAGACACTGAGCAGCTTTAGGAGTGTGCTGATTTGTGTAACACATTTGGATCACAGAGTAAATAGCTCTAAACAAGCTGCACAGCTATTCTGCACTTGGGACTCCTCTTTCATCGTGGTTCTCTCACCAGCTATAGTCTCACCTGTATGCCCTTACAGCTCTTGATCCCTCCATGCAATTCTTTCAAAACCCAGGTCATGTTTCCTCTGGCTCTCTCGAATGCACTGCCTCCTTCCAAAATTTCTCAGCCTTCCAGGATGCTTTCCAGCCTCTTCTGACATGCCACATTTTGCACAAAATTTTCCTTTAGCAAGAAAACATTTTCTCTCACTGTTAGTTTTCAGCTTGCTTCAGTTCCTATTGCCATTAGCAGATTGAGTTGGGCTCTGTAAGAAACACTGAAGAGCTCTGGCCATTACTTGAACCTGGCATTTCAATCCAGCATTCAAGCTAGTGGCATTACACGTGTGCCCATGAACTGACTCAAAGGCCACCTACATGTGCCCAGTGTACACCTTCGGGTCGTGTTTCACACTGCTGTGTTTGTACACAGTGTTGGCAGATAACGGTTAGCACACGGCGTGACCGCCGCAGGACACAATGCAGCAGGCAGCTTTCCCTTTTGCTCACATGAGAAGCTCAGGCCGGGCAGAGGAGATGTGGTGCCATAAACTTTCAGGAGTCACAGAGATTATTCATCCGCAGTGGAAGTGTCACTGCTAACACCTGTCTGGGCTTGCCATCCCAAAATGTATTTTGGACAGATGTGAGACTTGCATTCTTCAAATAACAATCTGCTTAAAAACTGTACTGAAATTGCAAAGAAAATGAGATCTGTAGGAAAGTAAGGATAAAATAACAGGAATGACTGAGAAAGCCATCCAGAAGCCCTGCAGTGTGGAGTCCTCACTCAATATATAGATATAGCCTCACCTGTTACTTCATTTGTGTCTTTTAATGCAGATTTGGAAGTCCCCTGCTATTTCAATATCTGTGATTGAATTTGTTATTGTATTAAACTTGGAAAAGAACATCTATGACATTGCATAGTGTATAGATTTACAGCTCCCAGGAAGAAGGATTACTTGGGTTTTATTAGTTCCACAGTATAATAAAAAGATACGCTGTACAAGCTGCAGAGTTCACATGAACAACTTCTTCCTCATTAGGCACATCGATTTTAAAAGTAGATACAGAACACTAGTTAGGCATTTGAGAAAACAGTCAGCAAATCCTTCTTGCTATTTTGTACTTCTGTACCCCAAGGCTGCTCCTAAATATGTGTCTGTATTATAGTCTTGGAGGACTGGAGCTCGATACCCACTGCACAGGTAGGGGATCGAGGGCACGGGGAGGTATATGGGCTCAGAGTTGGAATCCAGAGACTGCCATCCTACTGTCAGAAAGTTGTGTTTTAGGAAGTTGTGGTTTCAGAAGGGCAGCTGTAGTGGCCAGAAAATAGACCATACTGAACTGAAAAAAAAAGAAAAAAAAAACTTCCCCTGAGTACTCTGTTACTGAAACCCTTGCAGTGTTGCCAAATGGTCCCAAAAAGGAGAAGGTGAGACACATTCTGTTACGTGCTGTGAAAGATCACTCTAATTTATGCTGAGATGAGATTACAAGATGAATCGGTGTGATGTACGCCACAGTGTGCTGGCAGAGTCTAGAATGAAACTAAAGGTTTCTGATGCCTTGAACGGGGCTCTGCCCACCAGGCTGAGCTGCCATGTCACCCAAACTACTTACAGATACACATTTTGTACGTGCTATATTAGGCAAGATTGTGAATCGTAGAACAAGAGAGAGTTCCCCCGTTTGGAGTTCAGAGTTGTTAAGTCTCATTGCAGCAGCAGTTCACCCACAGATTGAATTTCTGTTCTAAACTATTTTCTATCCCAGGCACGGCTGTGGCTAACTGGAGCATCTGTTACACCTCACAGCTTCTGTAGGCCCTGCTATTTTACTGTTGAAAGTGTATGCAAACGTGGTGTGCAACAGCAAACTGACTGCTATAAAACAGTTTGTGCATAAGTCTTGAGATGATTGAGGCATCTCTACCTTCTGGGCTGTTCAGGAATCCCTTCTTAGCTCTAAGATTTCTCTTATTGCACTCTTAATTTAACTGAATGGAAACATAGAGGACTATTTTGGCATAACTGATAAATTACAAGAATGATATTTGTAAATGCTGTCACACATCAGGACTCTTTTAATTGATGTCTGTAGGGGGAACTATAGCAAGCTTATGTGGGAAAATGGAGATCACGTTAGTTTACCAAATGTGCTGGGCTGAGAATACTGGAACTGAAATTATTGCCTTTGAGAAAGGCACCATCTACTTTGCATATCATTATACCAATGTAGTACATGCCAGGCTTCTATAGGTGATAGCTACATGATGTGTTGCACAGCTGTGGACCAAACGAGTGCTATAGAGTACAGCACCTGCTCTCAGCTACTGAGCTATCTTGTCTGGTGAAAGCATCCCTTGGCTGCCAGTTTTGTGAAGTCAGTCTGACAAGCATATTCTTTTCTTCCTGCAAAATTAGAATTCTTCCTGGTCTTCCATTTTTCTTGCCTTTCTACATCAAAAAGACCTGCACTTGTGTAAGATAACACCTTGCATGTGGTACATCTAGTCACAGGACAGTTATAGGTTTTCCATTCATCACAATTACTGAGTAACCACACATTTAGATAGAGGAGGTCCTTGTACTTGAAAAGGGAAATTCCTATCTCCTGGCTGAAAACAGTTGTTTGAATTTGCTTTAAGCAGAAGGTAATTGCTATGTTATGTTTGTAAAGCTTTCATGGCTCACTTTGTTTTACATCTGGCCTTCTTGCAAACAGGGAGAAACCTGGGGAAACATCCACACAGCACCTAACCTAGAGATCTAATTGCCCCATTGGCAATTCGGCGTTTGCCTTTGAAAGCTTTCATTTGCAACTGTCAGATGTCTAAAGTACAGTCGTGAACAACTTACCTGGTGAGGGTAGATGGGAGTCTAAGGGGGACAGAAAACTAAAAATAATCTTTCAAATATTTGTCAAAAACTATTTCTGAACAGACTGTGTAGTAGAGCATGTGCAAGGGATCTAGCAAGAAGGTTTACCAGTTTTTATCTGAGGAGAGCAATGAAAGAAGCTAGTAGCCTTACTCTTTCTGTAGCACATTTATCTCCTGAATCATGCCAATGATAAAGTTACAGACCATACCTAAACTACCTCCATGCCAAGAGTCTGTAGGATACATTATCTCCATCCCCCAATCTCTCTAGGTTGCCTGAACAGTGATGGCTCATGGGCAGCTCAAGAAATAACCAAACAAGACTATTCAACTGAGTGATACAAAAGCAGTAAGCCTTAGTCAAGTCTTAGTCAATTTAAGGGTCTGGAATGGTGCTTCTAAGCAACCAGAGCATCCTTGAAACCCACTGCATATGCAACTGATGGCTTACACTGTGCACAGAAAGCTGCACAGAGTCCAAATTGGTTGCTGTTAAGCAGACTTTGTCTCAAAGCTTGAGGAAACTAATAAATGCATTGCTCACACAACTGACAGCACCATGAATGGAGGGGCAGAAGGAGAGCCAGGGACTGAATGAGAGCACAATAGGAAAGGCTGGCACTGGATCTGAATGAGAAGGTCCAGGAGGTGAATGCATTGTACAGAGGAGGATTAAGTACAGGTTGGGTGAAGAGTATTGATGGCTGGATACAGTCAGCGTGTTTCCCTAGGGGATGATTCTTTCTTAGCTGTTGAAAATAGCATCAGTGCTGACTGCAGCTGAAGCCTCACTTCTTGTAAATGACTTCAATCATAACAGAATTAGTGTGACCACAGCTGCACAGTGGGTGAGGTTACACTTGTCATTCAAGACGTTCCTACTGAGCATTCAATAACCCTTCACAGCTGAATTAACCAGACACCTACAGTTCTATTAATTAGCTCCATTCGTTAGCAAACTTTTTACAGCTGCAGCATGGTATGTAAATTAACTTACTCTGAAAGCAAGTGCGTGTTTCAGTCTTTAAAAAGCAAGGAAGTCTCAGCCTTGTTGCCTGTAGAATTGTACCAGGGCAAAACCAGAGTGGGTGTACCAGTGGGATGCAATGGGACAGAACGTGGGGCTCCTCATAGTGTGATACAGCCCTGCTGCAAATGGTATTATTTCTAATCTGTCCCTTCCCACTGATAGTGTGGTCCTTCACCAGATTCACTGTTTACTTCACTTCCCAGCCACAGCCAGGAGTGAAAGGGTCAGAGGAAAGAGCTGGGCAGGAAGGGGAGGGACTGCAAGCACCACTCTTCATGTGCTAGTTGGCAGAGAGGGCTGAAATCGCCGTGCTGTTTGTGTTTCCATTGCTTGGAGGGGCAGAATACAGCTAGTGTGCTATCTGACCTTGCTGGTACTTCATGAGGCAGAGAATGAGAGATTTGGCAGCTGGCGCTCTTTCAGAAATCTTCAGGAGTCTGATAGAGTCCCTAAATCGGTGCCCACTGGTGTTTTAGGAGACCTCTCCCTTAGAGGATGTGTCACAGTGATGTGAGCACATCAACTGCACAAGGATTTTGTGCTTTGGAGCAGCTTACAGATACCTGCTGGAGAGGATGCAACTGGCCTCTGTGCTGCATGCTGGAAAGCAGCAAAGGAAAGGGAAGAACAAGGAGGGGTGAAAAGACAGTAGCAGTTTAAACATACCAGCTAGCTTCATCTCCTTTTCAATTAAGTGACCTTTTAGTGAATTCTGCCCTTGTCCTTGGAGCATAGCTTTAATTATATTTATTTTCTGGGTTGTCCCATGTTTGCATTTTGAACTAAAGACAGAAGGGGGGATTCAGGCACTTTACCTTGAGGATATGGGCCATTTCTGCTAAGGCTATTCTGAGAGAAATTAGGTTTGTTCCTGCCAGGAAGAAAGTGAAATGAGCTCAATCCTTATTCCCTTAATCCATGTCTCTCACTGGGAAGCCACTTCCCATCCCTCTAGGTCTAGTTCTGTTTCTGTCTTCTCAAGGACAGTGGAGAACCTTTTATGCCCTGTTGTACTTGCTCTACCAGTGATGCTGTCACCTGGACACTGATTTATTTACATGGAGGCAGGAGTCATTCATTTGGGGCCTGAGGGGTTAAAGACTACAGTATGGGGCTGGGAAAAAGAGCACAGGGAGCAGGATAACGATCTCCACTGACTGCAAACCAGTTTGGCAGCCTTCACTCTACAGAAGCTTTTATCCAGCTTAAAGCTGTTTGCATTCAGGCAGTCTATGTTCATAGCTGTTGCATAGCATGGCCTTTATGACTTCCCCAATTTACGTGCTGCTATGGGAAAATACAGCATTTGGCAACTAATTTCAGCTTTAAGCAGCAATAACAGAAACGCAGCCTGACAAGTTTCAGCCAGGGATGGCTGAGAAGGGACCGGGACAGATCCAAAAAAGCACTTTTTTGCTTAGGGAAGCAGCACAGCAGAGAGTCATATGATACTGCCTGTGCGGTCTTCGGTTTTCTCTTCTTCACAATGACCAAAGCACTGTGAGTGATCCTTACTCATGTCTGAGCAGGAAACTTTCGTATTGCAAAGAATTATCACTGATAGAAGAGCTGACTTTGTAAATTATACTGTACAAATTATTCAGTAAGGCATGCTATGTAACAGACACTCAGTGTTTCCTAAAAGTGGCTTCAGCTTTAAAAGGAACGTGAATTACTGTATGGGGAGAGACCTTTTATCTTACAAACTGTAGCGATGACTTCATTTACTGCTTCCAGTTACTGTAAGCACCGCAGATCTGTGCTGATAGAGGACATTTCTGTGAAAGACACTGTGTCTTCTTTGAAGTGATTTGGTTCAGCTGGTTTTCTAAGTCTATTTTTCACGGATTTCAGGAAATGCTCGGGGGAGGGGTGAACTGCTCTGTGATAAAGTGATATCTCTTCATCATTAAATCACACAGGTCACATTTTGCCAAACCAAGCATTGCAGTCATTCAGTTACAGCTCTGTGGAGGCACTGATTTCACATTTTATAAGCACACAAATGCAACAGTGCCTTCACCAATTTCCCACAAGTGATATTACAGAACATTCTGATGTATTTCAGCTCTCTCTGAATGCAGTTTAGCCACCAGATACAAAAGCTGTGTATCCATAGGATTAGGCTCTGTGGATCCTGTCATCAAGAGCTGAGTCACAAATTCCTTTCAACAAATCACATCTGTGCCCTGTAGGTGACCAGAAATGTAAGGCAAGAAACTTTTTGAAGCCTGAATCTCTGCTGTCTTGCACATGTTGTCTTATAGAGAGCAATTTTTCATCCACTGCATCACAGTGATACTATGCTCACCACTGTTTGAAGTGTGTATGCACATGGAACAGTTTTATTTTTCCTTGCTGATGTAGTTTGGTTGTGTCAGACAACCCCCTTTTCTTGCTTAGAGTCTTGTTGCTTTTAATAGATATAAGGCAAGCCAGCACTGGAGCCATTAGCTCAGCCAAGGCTTTCATTTACCTCATCAAAACCTATGCACATTGCTCCTGCTCTCACATATTTAGGATAGAGCTAGGGCTGGAACTTGATGATCCTCAGGGTCCCTTCCAACCCAAGTCATTCTATGATTCTATACATCCTAAATACATCTTCTGCTTGCCTGTATCTTTCCATTAGAGGCTTTTTGGGGCAGGACTCCTCTGTTGGGCCAGCACTCACAGCAGGGCAAGGTGCAAGAGCCCAGTGAAACCCACCTGCAGGCAGCACTTGGATGCACAGCAGTCAGAGGTTGCTGGTAGGATAAATACCAGCACACTTAAAACTAAAAACAGGGATGCTATTCTTTTCTAAAAACTTTCACAATAAAGTTTATTATGTTAATAGCATTAAAAATATTATAAAATAATAAAATATTCTGCTTGGCAGAAAAATGATGCCAGGGTTTCAAAACCCCAGGTTTGTGCAAACAGTTTTTGTAAACATAAGAAGTCAAGTGTTCAAATTGCATTTCAAAATACAGTAAGTTGCTACAAAAATAGGTTTGCTCACTGTCAAACATGTTTAAAAACCCAGGAAGCTGGATTTCTTCACACATCTCTCACATGTCTCTATACAGTTAATGCTGTACTTAGATCTGAAATGGGAAGGATTTCAGATAGTCTTTTAGAACAGGATTGAGAGGGATCTGGTTCAAGTTCTCTCTTCCAAAAGTCTTCACGATGCTCTTCCGGCAGAGCTCCTGCAGGGGCTGCACACGGACTTTGCGCAGGGGGGTAACCAGTACCTTCCTAGGGGAGCTTACGTAATGTTCCAGCAACTTAAAAAGACAATCAAAGGTCTCCTTGCTGCCATCCAGGCTGAAACGCCCGGTCTGAAAGTTTATCCGGATGCTGGTGGGCCCAGTTGCGGTCTTAACACTGATGGCAAAGAAACAATTCTTCTGCGTGCTGTCCCTGATGAGGAAGGTGCCCTCGGGCTCAGACTTCAGCTTCTCGTGGGCGGCACTGACGGTCAGTGGTCCCCAGTAGAAGCCGCAGGCATCCAGCAGGCTGCTTGCTCGAGTGATGCTACTGAAATCCGCTTGCGAGCGAAAGGTTCGGAAGTGCGTGCTGCTCGGTGCCTGCGCAGCGCCAGGCCGGCCTGGGCCGCGGTAACCTCGAGCCTGAGAGCGATCCCGTGTCGGAGGGTCAAGTAGACATCGCGGGTCTGCTGCAACTGCATTGTCTGCTGACACCTTGCTGTGCGCTACCATCCTACAGCCTAGGCCAGCGGATGCGGTCTTCCATAGCGTCAGTGGCTACGGCGGGGCAGCTTTCCAGCAGCTATTCTGAAATAGCAAAGAGACACCGAGTGAGATCCCAGGGAGAAGCGGCCGCAAGCTCTGAATGACCCAGTCCTCCATTCACCTCCCTCCCACCATTATAAAATAATCAATTATTCATTTCCCAATTTGCACTGGGCAAACAACTGCTCGCTTTTGGACACGATTAGCAGTCTACTACTATTACAAAGTCTAAAGCTCCAAAAATATTTAGCAAGGATTGTTAACAGCTACTGAGGATAACGCAGTTTCCCTGCTGCGAGCCCACAGAGCATCTCAGGGCCTGCAGGATGGCAGGAACCTTCCACTGAAAGTGACCTCTGCACCCGCTCCAACACAGTTGGAAGGTTTAGAAGACAAAGCAAGGAGGTTTCACAGCCACCTTCCCTTCCCCTCTGCCAAGCGAGGTCTGAACTCAGACAGTACCACGACCAGGCGTGCAGCTGGGAGGGCACTGCTGCAGCAGGGCACAGCCTGCAGGCAGCTGGAGGGGGTGGCCACAGCACTGCCTGGGCATCCTCAGCCTCCTTCCCTCTCTCCTGCTAACCTGAGGCTCAGCCATAAAAGGCAATTTCCCATTCCCCCAACTTTCCCCTGGGACAGCGGTGCTCCAGCCTCACCAGCTTACACACATCAACCTCTGTGAACCCTCGAAGCATTACTCCTCTGTCTCTATCTCTCTCTCTCTTTTTTGTATTACATGCACTTTAAGTGGCCCAATCTAAATTGCTTCCTATTGATATATCTCTCAGCAGAGGGACTAAATTCATCCCTCGTGTTACTTCAAAGGAATTAGCAGTGCTGCACTAGGAACAAGGTTGGCCTGAGCTGCCTGCCTCTGACAGCGCGGTTCGATACGTCTCCGCCGGCTGCCGTGACCTTACTGGCAAGCATAGATTTTAGGATTTATCCCCACAGTCAGATATAGATCTGCAGCTGCAGCTTGTTGAGAAACCTTGAAGGATTCTCAGAAACGAATCCCTCGGCCGCCTCACGGTTCAGGGTAATGTGCTGGTGCAGATTTCAAGGAAAGTGCACAGCTGGGCTCCCATCCGTGCTAACTTAACAGCTTGATGTTTGGTTTCATTTAGGTCATATTACCCTCCGAAAACGGCATCGAGGGCTGCAAAACCCTTCTACTGGCAAATAACGAGCTGGAAGTACCACTGGGCTTTCTTTACGCAGCAGAAGGAAACCGATGTCAGTTTTTCCAATTAGCGGGCCAGGATTAGCGCTCAGTACTTAAAGTTCACAAAAGCGAAGTATCGGCGCGGGGAGGCGAGCAGCGCCCCGGCTCGTCCCGTCTCGGTGCCCCGGGCGGGCGGGGGCTGTTGGGGGCCGCCCGATCCCGTCCCCGCGAGCGGGGCTGCTCCGCTCCCAGCGTTCGCGGCGTCGGTTTTCGCTACGTTACGCGGAGCACGAAAGCTCCGTCTTGAGCGCGGGAGAACAAGAATCCAACCGAAGTCAATCCACCGCACCGGCCCGGGGACCCCCGCAGCGCGACCTCTCCCAGGCGCGCTCCGAACTCGCGACCCTCCCTTACCTTCGCCCGGAGCTCGGCGGCAGAGGGCCGTCCCCGGAGCGCGCAGCATGGGCTCGGGCCGCGCCCCGGCGGCGGCTACGGCTGTGCCCGGCGGACGCCTGGGCATGCTCCGCGCCGGAGCCCTGCCTGGGGCCGCTCTGCCGGCGCGCTGGGCCCGCGCATCGTCGCCGCTTTCTATTTAACGCGGCGGCGGCGGTTGCCCGCTCCTCCCCTTCCCCGAAAACACGTGGCTGCTGCTTCACTTTCACTTTCCGCGAGTCACGGCCGAGCCGTGCCAGCTCCCTCGGCACCGCCTCAGTCTCTGCCCCGATGCCCGCCCCCGGTCGTGACCTCCGGCCGCGGTGCTCCGTTTGTCGCGGTCCGGTGAGAGGTGTTCTCGCCTCCAGTTCTGCCGCGAGCCCGGCGTGGGGGCACGGCGGCAGGAAAAGCGGGTGGGCGGCGTGGGAAGGTCGGGCGTGCGGGGTGATGGCTGCTCTCAAAGCTAGCGTGGGCCAGCGTGGACGGGGGGGTGAGAGGATGTGATGTCCGAGAAAGGGAGCACATTTAGATCAGCCGTGAATGTAGATTGATAAAAGCACTCAGAGAAATCTGTGATCCTTCCACTGGGAGAACTATCCGTACGCTGCCCTGGTTTTGGAGTTCTCAGAGCAGAATTTCCCTGGGGTTTTCTGCAGGGCAATCAGATTTAGAAGTAACTGCTCAGAACCCCAGCTGTATTTCTGGCTTCGCCGGCAGCCGGTGCAGGTTGCTGGGGCTGCTGCTCACCCACAGGGAGATTTGCAAACCCCAGCCGGGGTTTGATCTGCTCCTGCAAGCAGGTCCTCTCGACTTCGGAATCAAGTCATGAATTTGTCACTTCCAAGCATGGGGCCACACAGTGTGACAGATGGGTGCTGCAGCCGCACTGCTTCACATCAGGAGCAGAGGGAGGACAATTTCCCCTTGCAGTCATTATGATGCTTTGTGACAACAAAAAGGAAATACTTCTGTCAGAAGATTAAGGGGTAAGGCCCAGAAGGGACTCATTAGTTTCCCTTTGAGGGGATGTATTTCATGCATTGGGACTCAATACTCTTTTCAAAACCCAGTGTGGTCACAGACTGAGTTAACCTCATGGTGACAGAGTGCCCTGCTGGCGTACAGTAGGTGAGCCTGGAAATTTCTGGTGATGCTTTAGTCACTGAAATTTACTGCTCATGTTCTATCATGTGAGAGCATGGTTGTGAATTTGGAGAAGCAGAGCTCATCATACATTTTAAGAACTGGCATAGAGATTCCCTTTGTGCTCAGAATTCTCTTTCAAACCATTTCTGAGCAACTGAACTTGAGCTGAGGTTCACTATGAGTGCGTGGGGGCTGCTTTTCTCTTTAAAACAAAAGCATTCAGGAATGGTGGAACTGAAACTTATTTAGAATTCAAACATGCAATAGCGAGAAATGTTTTGCTCTTTGCTTTGCAGTAGTGCACTCCAGCCAGTGAGTAGATTCAAAGGCTGCTTTGTTCAAGACACTGTTTGAATACAGTGCAACCAACCTTAACAGCTTAACACCTGCATAGGCCAGGTTCTCTACCTGCCCTCCAAAGAGCAGAGATTGGAAGTTCTTAACTGTGTCACAGTAAGGTAAATCAGAGCCAAAACCACAGCTCAGATCTTTTAACTCCCAGCCAGGCCCTGCAGCACAGGAGCTGCCTTCCTGCTGCCATCACTGAGGCCCTCAGGCCATACTGCAGCCCAGTGTTTCTCAGGTGGGATGGAGGTTGACTGCTGGTTGCCGCAGGTGTGCCAGGAAAGTTGTTTCACTTTCATGTAATTTTTGATTTTGTAAGATCACAAGGGGAAAACATCTCCTCCGGATGCACGTGCAGTCTGGCTGCCACGGTCTGAGTAGCTGACAAAGCGTCTGTCCAAAAAGTCTTCCTCATTCAACAAGAATGCGGTAATAATATCTAGTTGCATAGCTTCAGAGGTTGGCGGGGCTCCATTGGGTAGGTTTGCTCCCAGCCACCGTACCAGCTCAGGCAATGAAGGGCAAGCACATCGGGCTGCTGCCCAAGGAGTTCGGTGTCATTTGTATGTGAACTGCAGGCTGGGATGCTCCATAATGTGTCCTAGAAAGGCTTGCCCAGGAGAAGCAGGTCTCAGTCATAACATATGAAGAACCCTTGATGAGTGAGGACTTTGGGATAGGAGAAGTTGGGACTTTAGACTTGGTGGTCCCACAAGTTGAGCTTTATTGGGATATCTTGATTATTTTCTACTCACATTTCCTTTTGCAAGCCCCTATCCTCATCCTTCTATTTTCTTTGTTACTCCCTCTACCCCTACTTAAAAGCCCCACCATCTGGGCCTTGGAAAGAGGTCCCTTTCAGTGGGTTTAGATGAGGTTATGCTATTCTTGGCTAACACGAGGTTCCTTTACCCAGTAGAGGGCAGTGCATAAATCTGGAGCCGATGCAGAGCTGCTGGGCAGAGCCCTCGTGGGAAGAAGACCTCCACAAATTACTTAAGTTTGAAGCGCTGCTGCAAAGTCAAATGACTGCGATCTCTGCTGCCACTCAGCTTAATGAGCGCTCATTGCATATCGCAGGGTGAATTAGGCACTTCTTAGAGTCTTTTTGGTAAGTAGAGCCTCCCCTGTTTAACACTTCAGACCTCCTTTTTGTTTTTCTCCTTATCACAAGGTACCTTTCTTCCATGTTGATGGTCTCAGGAGAAAAA
Organism: Pavo muticus; assembly: GCA_016647715.1. Classification (NCBI taxonomy): domain Eukaryota; kingdom Metazoa; phylum Chordata; class Aves; order Galliformes; family Phasianidae; genus Pavo; species Pavo muticus. The sequence continues at coordinate 483,528 of JACDJE010000108.1, read as the reverse complement.
AAAAGGCAAAGTCTAGGGTGAAAGAAAAGGCTTGTTTTCTTTCTTAGGTCAGGAATGTAATACTTGTGATCTGAAGGGTCTCATCAGTAAAGCTCCTAAGGCTTAGATAAAGAACAAACTCAACTTTTGTTTAAAATAAGAGCCCCGACTCCTATTTCATAAACATTGGCTTGGAAAATGAAACAATTCAGAGGAAACCCTAGACGTTTCTGCAGCAGGAGCAAGGCCTGCTCTCTGGCTGGAAGTGCATGGAGTGCAGGGAGAGGTCTGTCAGGAGGCAGGGAGGGAAGAGCATGGGTCTGAAGGTGGTGCTGAAGGTGGGAGAGCACTGTGTCTGTTGGGGATAATGCATATGATGTTCCCCTTTTTTTTACTTTTTTGGGGTTGTTGTTTTTGGAAAACATACCCTTAGCCATGCTAGCAGCAGTGTAATGTAGGCAGAGGTTCCTTTATGAAGTGCAAAAAAACTTGAAACAATTAGAAAATCAGCAGGCACTCCCCATTTCAGCTTCATTCCTAATTTGTGTAGAAGCAGGAGGTAATTCTCAGGTGAGACTGAATTAATTGGCAGGCCAGCATGTCTCTGGAATAGTGTTTTGTTTAGATTTTGGTATATCAAACGGGTGATCAGTGTGGGAATTCATACATGCATGTCTAAACAGCTAATTTTGTTATTTCTATGAAGACAATTGTCAATTGTCAATGAGCAATTAATGTATTTTTTTTTCCAGGCCAAATAAATTGCAAGAATGATTCAAGTGAACAGGGTTACATATGTTGCTATTAACATTTTGGGGTTGGAGCCTCAGTTCCTCCCTTGTTCTTCTATTGGAAATGGTATCTCTTACGTGAAGCAGATTGTCCACATTGTCTAAACTGCCCAAGCCAGCAGCATGATTTATAGAAAAGGGGAACTGAAGCATCAAGAAGTTCAGTGATTTGCTTAAAGTCAGAGAGTGAGACAGTCTGCAGAAGGGCTAGGAATGGAACATAATTCAGGTCTCCAGAGCCCCGTACTAGAAACTTAACCACAATACCATCCTTCCTGTTTTAGTGGGTTTTGTTTTCTTCTTCAGAATCTGAATTTTCATTTAAATGAAACCCTTGAAATCGGAATTCTTTGATTTTGCGAGTAAATTAGACACCACATTGCTTCTGAGTCTGCTTTCAGATAGACTGAAACCTGCAGCACTGAGAGAAGTGTGAATCTCCATCACCTACTTAGCTAGGCATTAAGGTCAGACCTTGACGTATCTAAATGGGACATGCCCAAAAAATATGACTGCTGTAACTAGACACTTCCTTATGCATCTCCATTTTCATGCTGTCCATATTACCACTTTCTAAGTTTGGAGGTAAAAGAGTGAGCCTGCTGAATACAACTTATCCTCTTACTCTTTTAGGCATTTACCTATAGGCAAGTGGCTATAAAGATGACTCGCTTTATTCTGATATTAATGACCAAGCTATGTATCATTGCAGAATGATGTGTATATTCGTTTCTCCATGGCAGCATACATAAGATATTATGCCAAGAACAAGATGTAGTTTGAGATGTCCTCAGCTGGTTTTCAAGCTGTGATGAGCATCATGCCTATGCCCAGACGAGGGGTAGCCGGTGAGTACAGAACCAGGCCTTCTGTCTGGGCTGGAATTCGCACTGTTCTGCAGATAATGTACAATTCAGATCCCACCCAGCTAGGATGGATGCTAGAAATTTGTATTTTTGTCTTCTGAAAAGCATTCCTGTGAGTTTTAGTCATGAGGATGTGCACATGTCTACTGGCTAGGATGAAAGCAGTGTTTTGGGGAAGTTAAGCTAATTAATCTTAACAGTGTACTAATACTGAGTAAGAGCTGCGCCTCTCCTCTCATGAGTTTCCCTGAGCATTCCAGACAAATTCTCTGAAATGCGTCTCTGTAAGAGAAATAAACTGTCATAAATCAAGGAAGTCCTAAGTTCTCTGAGGCTGCGAGGGAAGTTTCTTTCTAAGCTGGCTACTTTGGAATTGTTTATTTTAAATGTTGTTAGTTCCTTCTTCTGGAGCAGTGAGTGTTGGTTTCCTTGGACCCTGCCTGTTCTTCGCTGGAAGTTCCTTTGTTGATATTAACCACGTCAAATCAAGATCTGTGTTAGTCTTATGAATTCAAAAGCTAAACAGTTAACTGTACAAAAATGTGGTTTGGGTTTTCAACATTTCAGTAGTTTAGACGTTCTTCTTGGTAATTATCTGATTAAAAAAAAAGAGAGAAAAAAACTTCAAATTGTTGGTAGAAGTATTGTGGAGGGGCAGCATGCTTTCTGGTGGGTTTTCATGTGTGGGTCTGTGTGTAAGAGCAAACTCCACAGTTGACAGAGGAACTGTAGGTTCCTAATAGTTGCATTGGTGCTAATTGCAGAAGCAGCAGGCTGCCTTTCATGTGTGAGAACTGCTGCAATAAAAACTGAACTGGATATTTCAAAGCAGAACTGTATGATGCTATTTTGGCTTCCAGATACACTTACTGGACTACAGAGGTTTCAGTGCTGGCTGGAGGAACATGTACCTTGAATTTCAGAGCCAGGTGCTAATTTTACTTCATCTGGCTTCCATGATACCTGTGTGATCTTTTCCAAAGAAAGTCAGAACAACCGACCTCCCTCTGCTCCCTTCACATTGCCTTTGTCACTGCCCCAGCAGCTCTCCCCCTTGTTGTTGAAGCCACATTCTCTGTTTCTCCACTTCCCCATTCCTGTGTATTTTCAGATCCCAAGCCCATGAATGAGGAGCTGTAATATGGCACAGGAAAATCAGCCATGGCACTGAACTCTGCTGCAGCTATTTTGGAGCTGAGGTTAAAGTTCATATGTGTGCAGTTGGAGCCCTCCGTGTAATATAGGAAGGGGATGATGGGATGAAGAGCTTGGGGGAAAATTTACTTGTGAGTGAGGATGCTGAGGATAGCAAACAAAGCATCCATTTATAATCCAGAAAGACCTCCAGTGTTTCTTTGTCACCATTTTCATGGTATCATTACCCTCTGCTCTTACAGTTTTCCTTTCTCACGGGCATTTTCTGCCACTTTTCTGTTATCAGTGTCTAGTTAGACTGTGTCCTGCATGGTTTACATGATTACAAATTTGCTATGGTGGATGAATATTGATGCCCTTTCTGGTGCTCCTATGATTCCATCTATTCAAACCACATACAAATGATGAACTTCTGCTAAAGTAATTCAAAGGCTGCAGCATCACTGTCTGATGCATTTCATTCATAGGCATAACCAACATGAGAAGATTTTTATGGTTGGGCTGAGATGGAGCAAATGACTTAAATGTTCCCTCACCTTTGATTTTCAGTCCACAGAAACAATAAAATTCATTGTTAGTATGGTCAAATATATCCAAACCTCAGTTTTATTTTCTTGAATATAGAGAGATTCGGCAATCCAAATTATAAGGAAAGAAAAGTGGGCTGGTTCTGAAAGTGAACAAAGACAGAGAGAGTGTTGTTAGAGGATCCAGGAGCATCACATAGGAAGCTGAAAGGTCAGAAGGTGATGGCTGTACATCAGCAGACTCTTGCAGCTTCTCATCTGGATTCAGGTGGGCAGTTCTATTTCTTTCACAGTGCACTGAGACATTTTCAGATGACTTGGTTGGATTTTTAACTCTTGAAATCATCAAGCCTCGATCTGAGTAAATCACCATTAATACTCAGCCATGAAAAAATGACTTTTGTGGCCTTTCCTACTGCATGATATGTTGGCCTCCATATTCCTACTGTGATTGCTATTTTAATCAACTGATCTTTTTACAGTCCCAGTCTAATCTCAAGATCATAAACTACTCAATCTCATATGATGATAAAATATTAAGGACTCAGGATTCTGCAATATGTAAATGCTCACATATACAGTAAATGGGAACTAGTGAACATGCATTTCATTCTACCACACAGATAGATCCTGCATTGTTTCATGATTGTCTTATGGTCTTGGCTAGTTACATAACTTATGTCTGCAAAAATCTGGGCAAGAAATAGGTAATATGACTCTTATTTTTTCAATTTTCAATATATTCACTGAGAAATGAGCCAGATTTCTGTTCCTCTCCCCTTTCCTGGAAAAAGGATAGATCCTGATAGATGGCTTAACAATCTACTTCAGAACCGGAGTGTTAATTCCACATTTGCCAAGAAAACAAACACAAAACCACCACCATAACTACTCATGTGAAAAAAGAATTGGATTTTTTTTATCCAGACATCCTGCTTCCCCAGACTGACACTGCAAACCTTGGCCGGTTTTACTTGTGGGCTCAACAAGCTGCGTTCAGAACAGATTAGCTCCATCATATTCCATCTCCAGCAGGATATCTAGGAATTTCTTGAGAGTCAGCTGGCAATTTCTGATATAAAAGTCCTTTAAATGTAGAACTTCTGGCATCTGTAATTAAGGCTGTAAATCAAAAGCTTCATCCAAGTATATTAGCAAAGCATTCTCTAACTTTAGAAATATCTATTCTAGTTAGAAACAGCCCTCTCCACAAATGCTCATGGATTAATTAAGAAGAAATATTATGTTATGTAAAATTAGTGTAACATAGCATTCAGGCCTTGATGTCCCTTCTCAGTAAATTAGGCAATTGAGAATATGAAAGTGGGAAGAGCGCCCAGCTTGGAGAGCTTCTTCTAGGAGCTCTGTAGACATCTCACTCAATTGCTGTTGTTGGGAGGTTTGACGTCCATGGTGACCCACTTGCAAGGGCAAGTTTGTCCTCTGACTCTGTGAGAAGACCTGCTACCAGCTGTCTTACACTGGAGAGAAATGCTATGCAGTATTTTAATTGCAAATGTTTCAGTTCATAATAATGTCAAAATACTGCCAAATTTTCTGATGATGAGTCTAGAGAAAGCATTAGGCTTAACCACACAAATCAAATTGAATTTGCCAAGGTGACCTTCAGAAACTTATTAACCATGCCAGTAGTAACACTTGATGACCTCAACACACAAGTCATTCTAAGACAACTTTACTTACAGAAAAACCTTTTGGTAGGGTGGCTGGGGGTATTCTTGTATGCAAACAGTTTAGATTTCTCCCTCTATTTAGTTCTTTGCTCCAGCTGTCCTGTTCTTACCCTGTCTCATACCTTGACTCAGAGCATGGCCTGAGTAACCTCTCAGTTTCTGCAGTGGTGCCAAAAATGGTGTACATGATTTTCTGGTTTTACTTCCATTCAGAATGATCCATGTATCCCTGATATAATTCTTCAAATGTCAAGTAATGGGGCTGTTTCCCTTGAGAACTGTTATAGGCAAACATGCAATTGAGCACCTAGTACAATAATACCAAGAAATCCCAATAAACTGATGAATGTGAATTTAAATCTTGTGCTCTTTCTAATGATTTCCCATATAAACAGGTAAACATCCTCTCTCCCCGTGTCTACAGGGGAAGGTTAAAATACTAACGGGGAATATGGATTTTCCAGTCAGTCAGGGAGAGCTCTTTCTAATGCTCATACAATGCCATGACTTCACATAGCAGAGGTGGAGCACTTACAGGTAATATCCTGCACATTCTTATGGTATTTCTTGGCTTCAGAGGCCTGCCAGAGACCCAGAATTTCAGGAAACATAAAAAATGTTCCAGTATCCTCCCCAGTCCATACAAAGTCCATGCTTTGGTCAGGAGGAAATATTTCATGAGATTAGATTTCTTTGCTAAAGGCTTGTCAGGAGCTTCATCAAAGCACTACAGAAAACTGCCAGTTAAAATAGTATATAAGCTGAGTAACAACAGTAGAGGGTCTGTGATCCTAGGATGTTTCTCAGGAATATTGTCCTTCATCCAAAAAGATCAAGGCTTTTGTTCTGTAGTGCATTCTGGTTCCTTAGAAGGAAGGGATGCAAGTGCCTTGGGACCATCTCCTGGCCAAACAGCTGTGTCTTCATGTCAGGCTTGCCCTCTGCATCCAAAATGCTGCAGCTGGCATTGTGGTGAGGATCTCCAAGCAGATGTTCTGAGCAAAATGGAAAAGCAGACTTGCATCCAGACCAGAGCAGTGTGCTCCAGACCACTTCTAAGCTAAAAATAGCTTAATTTTGAAGAGACGAAAAACACAGACATTTGAAGCTCGCTTCCAAATACCAATTTTGAATTAGCTGAAAGGATACCACCCAGTTCCCTCCAGTTTCCTGCCTTCATCCTGACTTTTTGTTCTCACGTATTTTCCCCTGTTTTCTTACTGTCCTGTTTCTCTCCCCATAGCCATCAGCTGCTGCCAGTGAAGGGTCCCAGGTGTCAGGGCTGGAAAAAGCATCTCACCTGGTTCAAGCTTCTTCCTTCCTCACAGACCAATCACTCATTGAAAATCACTCAACTCCTGACAAGTCTGCAATAAATAGTATTGTGGTATTCTAGCAGTGTGTTACATAGCATTCTGCAGTTTTCCTTCTCTGTTTCTGTATGAAACTCAATAAAAATATTAATCCAGTACACACACACAGAAGAATGCATTTACTTTCAGTGGCTGCATTTACCATCAAAGTTGATAGTGCTTCCTGAAATTGGTTTCTGATCCCCCTGAAAGACTGCGGGTTTTTCTCTCTTTTTTTTTTTTCTGTAAAGGTTAATTTCAGGGAAACTGAACAACATGTATGAAACTCTAAAATATCAACTTGAAGATAAATTGCAGTACCAAGAGTGTAACTCGTGAACTGCCTCCAGTTCCCTCAATTCCCGTGAATTCCCAGTTTCCACTAGCGGGTGGCAGGCAGGTCAGAGTGTGGTTATTTTCTGCTAATCTTGTGCCAACATGTGGTTTTGGTCGTGGCAGACCGGTAGGAGGAGAGCGATTTGGAGGGAGTGGAAATACTAATACTGCCTTCACAGCAGGGAAGTAAACCCAGCGGTTTTCACAGCACAGCGCTCATTCAGTTTAGTCGGATCATAATGAGTCCTCTTTGTGTGACAGACCTGCTGCCTAAAATACTAAGAATGGTACAGGCTGCACATTTCTGGCCAGCAGATAGTCTCCTGTGATTCATTCAGTATCCTTTCTCTGCTCTGCCTATGATGATCTCTCGAGTGTGTACTTGAAGGCAGGGCTACAGCTGATTGTTTCTAAAACGTGAGCTACAAGCAGCGTGTTGTGCAGCGTAAGAAGTGCTGAAGTGTCCAAACTTGCCAACACAGATTGCTAAGGCAATTGCTGCTTTGTAGGAGAGACTCACACACTGCGGGAAGGAACTAGCTGCTTCTGCTGGCTATTAGGAACAGCCCAAAGAGGCTTCCCTCTCACTTCACTCTCCTTAGCTTTGCAACGCTAAGAGTGGAGCTGGCAGCTCCCCAGCAGTCCTGTGGCTGGTTTTAATTTGCATTAACTTTTCTGTAGACTGGGTCCAGCTGACGTATTTTCTTGTCTGTATACATACTCCTGGCCCCATTTTCCAGGGCTGGGCATGTGCAAAAGCAGCAGGTTTGGGATTGACGCTCGGAGGGTTTGGGCTGTGGAGCAGTCCTGGGCTGAGTGTGCTCCACCAGGGAGCCCTCTGTGAACGTAGGCAGGTCCTCCACACCTGCACAGACACCCCATCACTGCTCCCGAGAATAATTAGCGTTCTCTTAATTAGCAGTTCGTACTTCAGTACAGCGCACACTACGACCTGCCTCCTGTCCTGCACCCAGGTGCAAAGGCTCTGGTGATGGATGCTATGTGCTTACAAAACCTAAAACTGAAAAATTGGGCAATATCAGATTTACATTTGCACATGCAACCTGAAATCTGCCCACTCACATATCTGTGTGCTGAGTGACATAGGGGTGCTAGTGAAATGTGTGAGCTAAACTCTTTCAGAAAACTAGGACAGATTTTGCAGGAAAAGACAAGGAAGGCCTCTTGTAGCCTTCAAGTGCTGGAATTTGCAATTACTATCTTATTAACATAGTTTTCTATAGATAAGACTATGCTTTACAAAGAAGAAAGGTATAAAAAGAAGCTTTGCTGGAGTTGCAGCGTGATTTTTTGATACAAGCTTCTCGTTGTTTCATTACTTTAATTGCCAGAGGAAGACAGTTCGTGCTATGGTAGGGCAGGACTCTGTCTCCATGTGCTTGATGCGCTACTGTAGGTTTCCTATGCTGGTATGGTATATCCTATGAAAACAGGGCAGAGTTCAGCAATGAAAAACATGCATGCATGCCTGGTGTGACTCAAAGACATCAGAGTGGATGGAGAAAAGTTACTTTATACTGAGGGTAAAAGGATAGAAGGGGAAGTACTTCTTCCATCTGAAGTGAATATGTGGAAACCTCACCAAAATCCAACAGAACACATGTGGCCTTTTGGAAAGCGTCTCTGTGCAAATGCATCCCCAACATCCAGAGTGATAAAAATCATGTACTGAGCTGAGTCGAATGGTGTAGAGCAGTGGAGCTGTAAATACAGTGGTAGGCGGTTTCCTGCCAAAACTCCCCTGCATGTCCAAGAACCCACTGTGACTCAGCCCTTGCAGTCACTGGGAACTCAGCACAGACACCCTTTCTAGTTGGGTATTTCTGCTTCTCTTTTTGCACCATATCAAGAGGGGCTCTATTCATCCATGGAGGAAAAAACTGACAGTATGGCCCAATATTTTTGTTGTCTTAAAGTAATGATCTTATTGTAGAAAAGCAAGACTGCTGGAACTTCTTGTGAAACTGTCAGTGACCCATGCCTGTAAAACACTTGTCTGCTTGGATTCTTGTTAGATCTTCGTGTGAAAGTTCTTAGGATTTCCATTAACAGACTTCAGATGGGCTCTTACCTGCATCTCTTGATGGCCTGAAAGTGAAGTTTTCATTGCTTTCCTTTTATGTGTAAGGAGACTGAAGAATGACTTTTTTATTTTAAAGAGTGTGAGTGTGAATATGCTGAATGGATGGGAGATGATTAAGTATTTGGTTATAATGCGTTTTCTAATGTACATACTGTTCCTTCAAAGAGTTAGCATCTTCAGAAAGATGATCCAAGCTGGAAGAAGCCATGCCCTTGGCAAAATAACAGCAAAAGCAATGCTGAGTACCTTCTAGGTCAGCAGCTTCTAGGGTCTCACCTGCCCAAGAATATTTGAAGCTGTCAGATGTCATCCCCTTACTCCTCTGGATTCATAGCTTTGATACTTCCTCTCTCATTTAAGATAACGTTTCCTTTAGTCTGTTTAGAACCTGTGCAGATGGTTGCCTCTGTATGCAAAAACTTCTGTACCCACGAAGCTTTACACTTAACATTGGCAATTAATAAAGCAGATCTGGGAGATTTGCAGTTCCCATCAGGTAAGCTAGAACGGGCTGTTCTGTTCTTTTCCCTTCCTTATCCCATGCAGTATTTGTTCTGTTGCTTTATTCTTTCTTCTCTCATTTCTAGCCTGTCTCATCTCCTCCAGCTCACATTCCTAATTCTCTCTTCTTTTTTTTTCATTCTTCCTGTGTTAGTCTCAGCTAATTCTGTATTGGCTTCTTCCACAGTTCTGCTGGGACAGTTCCTATCTAACCTTTCTCTGCATGAACAAATCCCAGTGTCCCAGGTTTAAAAATTTACTCCGCTCTGCTTTCTCTGCCTTCCAGCCTGCTCTTTATTAACTGCTTCCTGAATTTTCTGCTTGATACCCTTTTACTGTTTAACGCTTCTTTTACTTTCAACATGCTGTCTTTTACTTTCTTTCTTTGTCTCCAGTAACGTGTACTTCAGACAGTTTTGGTTTTTGTTCTGAGAATTGCCTACCTTCTCCAGTTTTCCACTTAGCATCTGTGGTTCCGCTGCTGAACTTCCTTTCTGGGAAGTGCAGGCTCCTTGTACTTTGACTCAGGTCATTAACATCTAAGTGGATTCATTTTTTCTTGCAAATTCCCAAGACGACCCACTTTTATCCTCTTTTCCTCAGTCCCCTCCAGTAGGGCACAAAACAGTGCTATGTGGTTCATTCTGTTTGATGAAAGCCACCACAGAGTTGCTGTTCCTCAGACAACAAATCTTTTGCTGCTCTGACAGCTGCAGCTTGTGGAAGGTTTGGTATGTTTTGAAATGCTCCAGTCTGAAAAGCAAGTGTCAGGGTTTTCACCTAAAGCCCCTGAGGAGGGGATATCCAAGGAGCCGGCACCAGGAAGGAGCAGAGGGCAGAGGTGAGGGATGCAGTGGTTGTGTGGCATGGGGCAGTGAGAAGGGAGCCAGCCAAAAGGCAAGGGCAGCACTGGGAGTGCATGACTCTTGGTTGGGGGCCTCAGGACAAACACTGCCAGAGCCCTTACAGTTCAGCACTTACTTCTGTCAGAAATACAGCAGTATAGACTGTGAGCACAGTGCATCCACTTCCACACAGAAATTCTAATTTCTGAATTTTATTTCACTGAGTGACTCGAATTCTACTTCTCCTCTTCCCCCACACACTCCTTTTTTAAGTATATTAGCACTTAAGGAAAATTTCTGGGCCACGTGGGTAGCAGCCCCAGTACTCCACAAACACAGAGCGGCTGCCGAGATCCTGCTTTCTGAGAAGAGCTTACCAGAATGACCGGAGTTGGGTGAGTAGGCAGAGCCTGGGCTGCTGCAGAGCGCTGCACCCACCTGCGTCCCTGCAAGATGCAATGACTGCTGCTGTGCTCAGGACGGCCTGCACTCATGTCGGTGAGGGAGAGCATTGCACCCGTATCAGCCACGGTGAGTCACTTGCACCTTCTGCTACCTCTGGGATGAATTTCACTTCAGGTTACTTTAGGGCAACATCACTGTCAATATTTCCTTTACTAGAATCTGAAGCCACAGAGATGAAAATAATTACCTCTGCCAGAGTCATTAAAACTGGCGGCTAGTTCCCACTAGAGATAAAAGAATCAGATTTTGAGCAGCACTCAGCAGTGCCATTCAAGCGCTCAGTCTCTTCATAAGAAATAATAAAGTTAGTAAAATTCCCAAGTATTCAAGCATGCACCTGCCTGCACTTTTCTTCTGAATGAATGGAAACTGAGCAAAGAAACAGGTTTGGGGGCAATTAACCATGAAAAAATAGGAATTCCGCCAGAGGACTAGCCAGCCCATTTTTCATTTGTGGCATTCTTTTGTCTTAACACTGTGTGCAACTTGACATTAAGCTTTAACTTGGAATGGGCTTCTTTACACCATGACCTCAAATTACACGCACTCTTTTGGAATCACCATATTGTGAGGTTGCCACTTTAAAATTCCATGTGGACTAAAATAAGTAACAGTGCTGCAATGTCCTGAACCCCTGGATGACATGCCATGCCTTCAAACACACAGCTCTGTGATGGCTTGGAAAACTTTCCATCTTGAGCTTCCTTCAACGTCTTCCCCTGTTTTTCTCTTGTACACATATTGAAGCAGTTTGCAGGGACAGATTTAATAGGAACTTGGACTCAGATTTTCAAAGGAATTAGGAGAAAAACCTTTTGTGCACTGTGCCTGTCAGCTGTAACTGAGAGGGCTTTCTGGTGAAATAGGAAAGCCACAATGAAAAGAAAGGGAAACAAAGTTAACAAGAAAGACACTCAATTTGTGTTCCGTCCATTTATACTTGTGTCTCTTGTTCACAGGAAGTTCTGCTTTTATCTTTAATACTATGCAAGTTCCTATAAAAGTCAGTTTAGTTATAAAATCACTCAGTTTCCAAAGAAATCACTTGGATTTGTATTAAAAAAAACTTGCTGCCAAGCCCCCTCTGCTGGATGGAACCATCACGTTTTCATCCCTGCATGCTGAAGACATCCAGTAAAAGCATTACAATTCATTATTGACAAAATAGTTACAGGCTGAGTTCAGAAGATCATTACTGTCTTTCTATTACCTATCATTATCTCATGGGTTGAGATTCAAATAAGAGTTGGGGTGGTCACTGCAAATATCTTCAAGTCCCTACATCTGAATGAGTATTCAGTCAGTCTGTCATCTTGCTATTTTATCATCTAAATTCTCCTCAACAGTGTCCACTTTCTTCACTCCCACTATTTCTCTTATGTATTATTTACATCTTTTGCCAATGATCTCATTGCATGCAATCAGAGTGTACTTGTATAGAATGCCAATACAGGAAATACAAAAATATGAATCCCAGAAGTAGATATGCTTTTCCAGGGCAATTCAAACTTTGAAGACCTGCTTTGCTTGTCTCTAAGTGTGACAAAGGAAGTTCACTAGGTGAAAAACAATACCAGCTGCTGTTTAAATCATGCTTTTCATTTGTGTACGACAAAGCCTTTTGCAGGGGCCATCTTTTTAATTACAGACTGGGAAACAGGCCCGGCGAGGGAAGACAATCTAGTCACTCGAGTACTAAATTAGAACTAAAAAGACATGGATTTAAGCCCTGTTCTAAAACAGACTGGCTGGTGACCTTATTTTAATTAATTAGGCTAAAAGCCAGAAAAGAGGTGTGCCACAACACCGAGCATAGAATTGTGAAGCTCCTGAGATAAGGCACTGGGCCAGTATTGTGGTCCTCTGCAGTGCACATGGACAGCTGAGTTTCTCTGAAAGCAGATCCAAAGTAGCCAGCATGCCATGCAAACAGCCAGTAAGGAGTTATTGCCTACAGAGGTATGTCTGAAGCCTTTCTCCCTCTGGAGCTCGCACACATTAACCAAAGGTTTAGAGAGTTCTGTTTTTCAAAATCAGGTCTTTGAAGAATGGCAGTCTTTAAAAAATCAAGCAAGCTGAGAGAATGTTGCTGGGGCAGGTGATCAGTATACGGAAAACTGAAATTTCTGCCCTGCTTAGCATGACGACAGTCAAACTGAGTCCTCCCCTTTCTGGAAGGTGTGCGAACTGCTAAGCAGAGCTCTCTTCTCAATGAAAGGGAAGGAGGAATATTTGTTAGCCAAGGGAGACTCGGAGCCTAACAGCTTGAGCACTCACCTATGAGTGGGAAATACTGAATTTCTGGTGTCTCCTCTGAGTGCTGTTACATATTGTTCTTTAAGCAGTTATTAAATAAAGTACATAAGTGGTATTTGAAGTTGAGCCAGGACTCAGTGCCTCGCCTCTCTCAAATCAATGCCTAAACCTGCAGGCTTAAAGGAAAGTCCCATTCTTTCTGTCTGTAGCTCAGTGGCTCTCGAACGCCTTTTTGTGCACTAAAGTGAGTTCACAAGACCATAGAGTGCTTACTTCTGTAGGCTTGTGGCAAGGTCATCTCTTCAAAATGAGCTTGACAAGCATGTGCTTGAGTCTCTCGGTGCCAAGAAGGGGTCTAAGCCTGAATTCTCAAGTGATCTACTGGTCAACTACTGGATAAAACTGGTGGATTTAAAAGATGACTGAAAGAAAATGTTTCTAATGAAGACACTGAAGGGATGATTTTTTTTTTTCAGTTTGCAAAAATGGTAACAATTGTCCTATAAAGACCAAATTGTAGTAAAGCAAAGTGAAAGAAAAATATAATGCATTTGTGTCTTACGTAAAAATACTTTGTATGTAATTGTATTTCAGATGAAAATGTGAGCTAAAGTTTCCTGGAATATACTGTAAGTACAACTCATATCCTAGCGAGTTTAAATGAGTATTCAGTCTTAGCTACAATAGCCAATAAATGCTAAAATTAACAGCAGGTTTGGCCCAGAAAGAAGTTCTAGAGAAGTTAAAAAACCAAACTTGTGCTTAGAATTTGTATCTAGCCTCTGCACAGGACCAAGGCTGCTGCTGAAGTAGAAGTAGTCGTCGTTACGTGTTTGTAACGTTTTGTGAGTGCAGTATTTCCTGTCTGCTGAAATATGCAGCTGCACTGCCTCCCAGGTCTTAAGCCATCTGTTTCTTGATAACTGCAGCAGAGTGAAAAAGATAGATAGTTTTATTGCAGGGTCTATGAGCAACGAAGGAAGAAAAGAAAGAAAGAAAGAAAAAAGACTCATGAAGTACTTAATTCCCAAGCAGTGCATAATCAGAGACTGCTCTATAATGGGGGGGGGGGGGGGAGCTGTCCTTCCTCCTGAGGCATTTGGCCAAGCTTAGACAAAGTTCAGAGCTTTCTTGGTTTGCAGCTGCATTATAGATGTCTCACCTCGCCTTCACAGGAACCTTATATTTCCATGATCACAGCTAACCTGCTTCCACAGAGGCCAAACTGTGTGAGTTCAAGCTGTAGCACTTGGTAAAATCTGGGAAGTGGAGGCAGCAGCTCCCTTCTACCAGACCAGGATGGACAGCCAGGGCTTGCCGCATGGAACCTGCCCCTTCCCTTTCTCACCTTCTGAAATGCACAGTCTGCTTACTTATAGAGCTGCCACAAGAAGATAGGACTTTTGAGCTATTAAAATGATGTGCTGTATATTTGGACACTTGTAGATAATATAACAGTGTGAATGAAACACAGCAAATGAAAGCCATGATGGAAACTCATTGTTCAGTACATGCTTGGATGAGAGATGGCTACTGGGAAAAATTAAAGCATTTCTCCTAAAGCATCTGTTGCTTTACACTAATGAAACAACAAAGCAATAATAAATCCTTTCCTACTCATGTGCAGGAATTTCATGCAGCTTAATGCATGATTACAGATCAGAGATTTCAATTTCAAGATAATGTCAATTGCAATTTGCAAAACATGCAAATTCCTTTGAATTCAAGAACAGAAACTTAAGCTTTCCCCACACTGTAAGAACAACACAGCTCTGCCTCTCTCCTGACTTTGCAAGCCTTTACAAATATTATCAGTGAGTAACACTGCACAGCTGTGTGATTACAGAAGCACTGGTGGAGCAAGGGCTAGAGTTTTAGGCTGGGAAATGCAGCCTTTAGAAAGAAACTCATCTATCTGTTTTACACAATAATTTTACAGGGTAAACTTAGAAGATGCTCTAATTACTTTCAGTTCCATTTTCTTTGGTTGGAATTTGTTTTCCCCAGCTGATGTGTCCAGCAAGAATGCAGGACAGTACAATGACATTTATAAGAAACAGAAGAGAAAGCAGCCTCAAGCAAAAAAGTCATTCAGTGAACACTGCCACCTGTGAGTAAAATGTGCCACTATGTAAATGCTTACTCCTATGAGTATGAACTTTAGGGGCTTTCTTAATAAGGACTTTTCTTCCCAGCCTTGATTCTGCAAGTTATTTAAAACCAAGGAAGGCTGAGCCAGCCAATGTCTTTTATGACCTCTATACACATTATATATGTTGAATCTAATCTATATACACAGATACTTAATTTTACCAGGAAAGGTGGAACAGTGGAACTGGGAAGTGATTGGGGCCAGCCCACTCGCATTTAAAAAAGTCTGCCCTGAAATATAAATTCCTTTAATCAGCATGGTTAACTCTAGTTAACAAAATGGTTTCCCCCACAGTTAACAATGGAGGGGGGAGGGGGAGAGCAGGGCCTGGAGAATATTTTTGACACCCAAAGGAGATGTTCACCCAATTATTTGATATGACAGAAGTGAGTGTAAAAGGGATTGCATCAATTAGCAGAGTGTGAAAGCCCCACTGACTGCACTCCAGCCTCCTTAGTCCCACTGGTGACTGCTGGGGTCCTCACGGTCTGAAGTGGACCAAAACCCCTGAATTCCCAGCAAAGGGAGGGTCAGAGGCACCAGAATGCAAATAAAGCAGGATCTCTGTCAAAGCATAGGTTCAAATAGGAGAACACAATTCTCCCTCTGCCTTAAAATCTATGTAAACAATGAAAGTGAAAATATCTAATCTACATGGGAGGTCTGTTTGCTAGTAATTGCTGTATTGTGTTTTAAAAGAATCAAGATATAAGTATAGCCAAAATACAGAGATATGTGGACACAAAAGGAAACCAGTCTGCACCTTTCACTTTCACTCCGCGCGTTTCTCGTAAATGACCCTGTAACTGGTAAGGAAGCCTGCATGATCTGATGAACTTTGCCTTGCAAATCCAAGGCTGTCTGCTGTGCTTTTCTGAAGTGTCTATTGCCTGAGCTTCATACCAGCTCAGGTTGTAGCAGAGCTACAGTTCTTCAAATGTTCCTCAACAATATTTGTAATGACTTGAATATAAATGCTTGATGTTTGAACCATCAAAACTCCAAAGGTGCAAGCAAAAACATACACACATCTCCATGCCTGCTCTGCAGTCACTTCATGCTATGTGACATTTCCATGAAACAGATACCATTTACATGAGCTGATGTCCCTTATTTGGCTCTTAAAGTATTGATAGTTTCTATTTGGAGTAAAAAAGCACTGTCAGATTTTGCAACAGAATTCACTACTGCAAGTGTGGTTTTGTGGGCTCCTCAGGTTTTGAAAATAAGGCATCCTGATTTTGCCTTTATCATCAACTGCTGCTTTTCGTGACAAGCTGAAAGCTTGCTAACCTACTGGCTTCAATATATTTGAATCCCTGAAGAATCATCTGATTTTTCATCTTCTTTGAATTTCAAGTCCCAGTTTTGTTATTTAGTTCAGAGGGCTGCTAGATGACAAGCTGCAGAATAGTGAGGGATATTCACTTTTTCTACAAATTTTCAGTGACTAGAAAACATATAATACACAACTGACTGCTCTGCTTGGCTGTGTGAGCTGCAGCTGCCCCCAATCCTCATATCTGCTTAATGTCTGTCTCCTGAAGACTCTGCAAAATCCTCCTTCACACAGCAAAAGAGATGTGAGTATTTTCCGCTCTGGATTGCCATGACCCCTTGGAAGCTCACTTTCCCCTTCAAAGAGCTTGACGTTAATCTTAAACTACTTTCCTGAATGAACGTAGGTGCATGCTGAGCGTGAGATTGGTATAAAATTCTTGAGTCATTATTTTAAAACTCAGCCACTTTTAATCTTGTTCCAACCTTTTCTTAATTTAAATTAATATGACCAGTGGTGGTGTAGCTCTAATGCCTTCAGTTTAAACACTGTAATGCTTGTAGGAGAAGATGGTCTCTTTGATTGAACCCAAGAAAACCCTGGCCTGCTTGAAAATTGGATAGTTTTCCAAAGTCTTACCTCTCCCTACAGGCACAAGAAAGTTATTTCATGACCCTTTGAGCAGGCCTTGGATATTGTAGAGTCACGCTAATGCATGCTCCATACTGGCTGTAACTTTGCAGCCTCACTGGCCTCTCTGTATTTTTCTAGTATTTGCCATATATGTTTTGAAGATTCTGGAAATAAAATGCCGCTCTTCTGGTTGCTTTTCTTTAGGAAGATGATTCTGTTCTCACTCTCAATGGATAAGCTGGATGCTGGCAGTAATGGCAGGATATTTACAGAATATTGCAGCTGTCAAGGTAGGACATCGTGATCTGTATCCACCTACAGTGCTGATGGGCTCTCCAGTCCTGTTAAGCTTCTCCTAAAGGTCCAATATTTTTATGAAGCGCAATGAAGTCCAAAAGTCTGAACCACTGAGGTCTCCCTAGAACTGGCTTCCCTTCAGTCTGTACTAATATGTAGCACATTGGATGCCAGTCCTATTTCCTGTTTAAAAAAGAGTTATTTTTATGTTAATGCAGTAGTTTAAATAAGCCCGTCTGGAAGCCAGCTTTACAGATTATTTACAAGGTGGCGAGTAGTACTTGTAAATAGTAAGATTAAGATTAATTCCTTCTTTGTTCTTTAACCATGTCAGGATTGTTTTCCACAGAACATGGATGTGTTTCAGTTACTGACCAGAGCATTTATAGCATAGAAAGGCACAAAGAGGTGACACCCACTTCTGCAGAATATGACTGGAGCTCTCTAAACATTTCCTCTAAGAATTCTTTGTAACTGAAATGAGTCAGCTAAGTTGGAGAACTTTGCACTGTTTTCATTGCCCATAGGCAATGCATGGTGACAGGAACTGGTTAAGTTTGCATGATGGCAAGAGCAATGAAATTATTTCTCATGTTAAGGCTGGCTGTATGAGCTAAGGTTTATACCTTCTCTGCAGAGGTGCTTAAGCCAAATGCTTTTCCCCTCTGCCATACACAAGGTGCAATCCTCCACCGACTCCACCTGTCACTACCTGTACTAGGTTCTCCAAAAAGAGCACAGGAGGGCACATTACTAAGGCTTTACTTGATAGCACTTGCCACAAAAGTTAGTTCATTTTTACCTTGGACTGACTTCCATACAGTTTTGGCAGGACATCGCTATGGGAGAGCCCAGACTGTTGTTGTTGCTATTAGCAGTGTTTTGATGACAGCTCATGAATGAAGGCTCTCATTGCCTTGTCCAAGTCATCTCTGAAGTGCCACTTACTCAGAGCTACCTGCTAACTACAGTTTGGCAGGACACAGCTGGAGTCTTCCTGTGTCAGCAGATGACTTGCCTGTCTCCAGGTCTTTTGAAATCAGTGGTGGAACATAGCATCTGTATGTCAGACCGGTCAGATCCAAAGCATAAATTATATGCAGCAGGAGTTCAAGTTAAGGAGGGAAATACCTCTGATTATCAACAGGTTAATTCCAACCCATTCCTCTGTTAAAGTCATTAATTTAAGTTCAGTGATGATGAGATAGCCTAAAAAAACCCCAAATTATGAGGATGTTTTTCCAGGCTTCATGGACCAGTGTGTCAGCACATCCACTCTGCACCTTTATGTGGTACAAAACAAACACCAGAAAGCCACTGAACGTTATAATCCTGGGATTGACTCATATAGCTGTATGTATATATCTGCAGTATAAGAAAATAAGCATCAGCTTGGGTAGATCTCTTAAAGATGAAGCTTGACTGTTCCTTGTCTGTGCTAGAAGTCTCGTTAGGGACTTCTCAGTAGTAGGAAAGAGACACAGAAAATGAAAGAAACTTTTCTGTAGACATTAATCAATGGACTAGGACAGAGCTCTGTAAAACTTTTTCAGGTAGGATGGGAGACTGTAAAATATCAGAGACCTGTCGCCTGCCGTATTGTGGACTATTTTATCTTTGCATAGTCTGACCTTTTTCTTACTCATGCTGTGCCAGCACCTCTCTCTCATGTGCATGTCAGCGCGAGGAGTAACGTCCTTGAGGACTACTTCTTTAGAAAGCACATGTTGCAGCAGCAGGCAGAAGACTGAGTCCTTTCTAACCCACACAAACCAAAACTCTGTCTCATCCTGCATGCCCTCAGAATATGCAATCAAATTTAATCCAGTGTAATTTACAGCCTGCTGGCCACCAACTCAGAGCCTTTTCCAACAGCATTCCACTGCCATTAAATGGAGTGTGATTGCTGTGGGACCACCTCCAGAAAACATTGCCTGCTGAGACAACAGGCATTCCTCCTGCAGCTCAGAACACGTCTCCGTGCTGAGCCAGCTCTTCGGTAGGAACTTTGCACACAGTGCTGTGTAACTTTGCTTTTTACTGAAAGGAACGGATTTTCTGGTTTTGGAAAACAAATCCATTACTCGGTGTAGCTTGGCAGTACTTCTGCCCTTCTTAGAATAGTTTCTCTAAGGAAAATCTTTTAAAAGGGACCTCTTAGTCTCTCCTACTTATTACACTCTTGTAGGGGTCTTGTCTTCATCCGTAGAATTAATGGCTTAATAAGCATTAGACCCTCCTATTATATGGTAGCAAATAGGAATACAATACTTTTATCAATATTTGGCACAATTATTTTTTTTTTATGTGAAACTAAAATATTGATGCTGTCAAGTGACTGTAGCTTAGGGGCATAAATTACAAATGTTCTTCTCCAGCGAGCCCAGCTCAAATTCTGCATTCATATACAGTAACCATCTAATGTCTTTCTGTTCCTGTAAGCCACATGATTTGATTGCCAGATTACATGATTCTGTATTGAAATGGCCGTACTCGGACGGCAGTGTTTTTATTGTTATTACTAAGATTATCTTTTGTTCTTACTGTAAACGGTAACAAAACGTTAACTGCTTCCTTACACTATAAAAGGAATAAAGACCCACTTACAGAACGTCTCCAAACAGAAAACGCCCCCAGAGAAAAGACATTTGGAATAAATAATTCATGGAACAGTGGGTGAGTAGGGGAAAAAAAGGTCATTTGCTGTATTCTGGTACTTCAAACTGGATATTTTAAACAGAGGCTATTTTAATGGAGAGCAGGATGTGCTCTAAGGAAGAATGGTTGTAGGGAAGTCAGTTCTCTCTGCATTTGTACCCACCCTGCATGTTTTGTAAGTAGCACAGAACTCTCCAAACTGAGGGAACGGTCCCCCAGATCTGTCCGATTCTTTTGCTTTTCTATGGTTTATCCCTCCCTTTTCCATTAGCATCGTTCTTGGCTTGTTTTCTAAATGAAACGTCAACCCGCCCACCCAAAGGAAACCACAGCATCTCAGGATTTCACATCTAAGCCAAGCAGCTCTGCCTGCCTGTCCTATCAACAGAGGAATGAAATGCCTATGGGCCTTGGAATTGAAGGCTCCCGGCGTTCGGCTGCCCGTGCTGTCGGTGCAATCACATCACAAAGCCAAGGTCATCCTACAAGCAGCCCAGAGAAAATCAGCACGTGAAAACGCTTTTAAAAAGCGCTTCAGTGAGGTTACAGACAGCAGAAAACAGCCTTTCTCCATCCAAGCCCCTGAGCCAGCATTTACACGAGTGATTTGTTTGCTGCTGTTTAATTTCTCGGCACGGAGAGGAGTCAGGTGTGGATGGAACCAAAACGCCATAAGACACCCCAGCAGCGCTCAGCGGGCCACGGCACCACGGCGCGCAGCCGCTCTGCGCCTGGCACGTCACGTGGCACAGCACTTCCGTTCCGCCATTTGCAGCTGAGCTGCGAGAGCGCGCGCAGCCGCAGTGCTCCCTTCCGGCGGCCCAGGGCCCTCTCCCGCCGTTTCTCTCCCTCAGCGGCCGTGGGCTGCAGTCTGCGTTCCGTCTCCTCCGCGCCTTGGGCGGTGCTATGGCGGGGGAGGCGGCGTGTCCGCCGCTGAAGGTGCTGGCCGCACAGTTGCGGGGCGCGGTGCGCTGCCCCGGCGGGACGTGGCAGCTGGGCCGGGCGGAGGCGGGCCGGGCGCCGCTGTGCCTGCGGGCCGTGTGGATGCAGGGCACCGTGCTGCAGGTGGAGCGCGGCGGCGGCGGCGGCGGCTCGGCCCGGCTGCGGGACAGCAGCGGCCCCTTCACCGTGCTGGGGGTGGAGGACGTGCCCCGGGGGCGGCCGTGCCTCAGCGCAGGTACCGCTTCCGCGGGCGCTTTGCCTCTCCTCCCGCTCGTAAAATGAAGACGTGAGGGTAAATTGATTTTTTTCCGTGTTCTTTTAGGGAAGTATGTGATGGTGATGGGAGTGGTGCGGTCCTGCAGCCCCGAGCCTGTGCTCCGAGCAGTAAAAATGACGGATCTTTCCGAAAACCCGGTACATGAGGAGATGTGGAGCCTGGAGGTGGAGGAGCTGCACAGAGTCATCCCCTGAATACTTCTGCCTGAAAGATTTGAAGTGTAATTTGTTTCTGTTTATTTCTGTGCGGAGCATTGAGCCATTCTCAGTACTTTCAAACCGGTTACCTGTGGAGTATACAGGAGGGAGAAGCCAGGCTCAGAGTTTGCTTGGGGGATTTGTTCCTATGGGGCAGTGATCACAATGTTCCCTCTTTCACAGTCTCTTTTTACACCAGCAGAATAAACCTGGTTAATCTGAGAAGCGCACACTCAGTGCTTTCTGGGTAACACGTCTGTGCTGCTGAGTGCGCCACGTTCCTACATCTGTTGGTTTCTGTTGGTAGGAGCGTAGGGTGGGCGGTCGGGCACTCTTACAGCTGTGTGTTTGTACACAGAACTCACTGCTGGGTGAGCTCTGTGTGTGGGATGATGGGAGAAGGCCTTCTGGTCTACCCCGATGATAGCTAGAAGTAACATCTTGATCCGTGTCTTCTCTTTCAGTAATAACCACATAAGTAAGTTTTACTTTTCATGTCTCTAAACGTAACCTTAAATACCTCCCTGTTTTTTGTGTTTCTGAAATAGTGGGAGTAGCACAGAAATAACCCGTGTGTTCCAGTGAAGTGGAATTAACTGCAAATACGTGGTGCAGAATTCCTTGGAGTAGGTTCTCCAGGTTCAAGATGCAAATACTTTTACCACACGCTATGCTTAAGTGCGTGTTTCTGTTTGAAGGTTTCCTTTCTTGTTCTGGTGCATGCTATTTTTAGTTAAGTGAAATACATGCTTGTCTATCTTTCCTTCTGAAATTATTCACTGTCTTTTAAATAGGTCTTTAAGTGAGACCTTTACAGACTAAGGGCTGGATTTTAGAGGGATGCAATTCTATCCTTGAGTTCAGTATTTCAAACCAGGCCCTGTCAGATGCAGTTGTATAATGGAAGTGCTGTGTTCTGAGACTTTGCTGATAAGATGCCAAAACACGTATACAGGATTTTGACAAAATTTTGTACTTGGGTTTAATGCTGAGGAGGAGCATTACTGTGGAGTACTGTGATCATTAAACGATCCATGTGCTCACATACTGGCTGGCAACCTTTTTCTTTTATCCAGTGATAGATGCTTTTCCATCTAAACGCTTCTCATGTCAAAAGCCTGAAGCTCATTGTAAGTGAGCTCATCTTACGCTTTCTAACTAGGCAGTAAAATCCTGGAAACAGGAGCAAAAGCCCTGTATCATAATGCTTGATCTCACTAAAAGCAGACAGATGCTGGTTCCAACCCCCCAGGGTAGTTTTCCATATTTGATCATTATGAAGCTATAAGTGTTGCTTGGCAGTTGATCAGAGATCCACCCCTTAACTGAAAAAGTGCTTCGAGAAGATCTGCCTTGACATTATTAGACACAGTAACTTCAGGTTTTGAAGCCAAGGCAGGATGTTTTTCTAACAGTTCACCTTAGAAGTGCTTTCCTGGGAACTCAAAGCAAAAGAGGCTGAATGTTGAACTTCTGAAGAAGGGACTTGTAGAGATTGTTGTGACTGTGTCTGAGTTTGCTGGCAGGTGGAAGGAGAGCTGTGCTGGCTGCTGCAGGGCGTCACTGTGAAGGAGCTGCTTGGTGCTGCAGGGCCCTGCTGAGTACTGTGAATTCTCCTTTTTTCACATCTTGTGTCTCAAGTTGAGCAGTAAATTGGGGGTTCATCTAGGGCTTGTTGCTGTTGTGTGGCAGCGTACGTAGAGGAGCTACAGGACTCCTCTAGCCCTGCCCTGCAGAGCAGGAGCTCAGAGCTGGAATGTTCTGGAGCGCTTGGTTGTTGGGGCCTTGAAGAGGAGAGATTACTGGAAGTGCACACTGCATGAGCAGCCATAACTGACACAAATCTGGGCTTACCTGAATGCTGGGGAGCTCATCCGGCCCAATTGTGAGGCCCTGCGCTTTCTGGATTTTCTCAGCCTGGGATAAATGCTCAAAACATCAACTTTGCCCCCAAGTTTTGGGGCATTGGAATTTGTGCACTGTGCAGGAACATCTGGGAACTTGCACAGCTGGAGATGTTAAAGGTGCGTTGTAGGTACCAAGTAGGTTGCTCTGAAAGTAATCCCTAATTATTAAAGCATAATAACACTTTCTGAAAGAGCAAACTCTCAGCTACAACATACTGTTTTTCAGTATGGTCTCCACCATCAGCCAGTTCATGTGGATGAGCTGATAGAGGTGCTCCTCATTTTGTGGTGTGACAGCTGTGCACAGCTGTCCAGAGTATGGCTCGTCTTTCACACCTCTGTCACCACTACTGAAACACGTCACCCCCTGCCTCGCTGAGCAGGTGGAAACCAACTTGGAGAGGCCTCATTTGAGAAATAGTAACGGATTTTGTGTTTTAAGGCTTAGGAGTGCTTTTATCACTTGAGGCCCTCATCATTTACCTTCAGCCAGCTGTGCAATTGCTAAGTGCAAATGTAAGTGTATTCCAGATTGCAGCTATGAGACGATGTGGTGATGATATGAACTTTACTCAGCTCTTACCACCGGAATGCAGTGAATTATGTTCTGGCTGTGGTGAACTGAGGGTTCATTTCCTCAGCAGTTTATGTATGATAAATAGGTACAGCCAAGTCCTATAAAAAGTAGTGCTTGTTAGTAGACAGTTGGGCCCCTGGCTGTGTGCCAGCAGCACATGCTCTGGCTTCAGCTCTAATACAAGCAGTGCATGAGGATGTTCACAAAGTCCATGCAAGCGGTACCAAACTAGCACTGAAAAACCAACTAATGTCATTGCCTAAAAGCAGCATGCCCACGTGAGCCCAGCTGCTTGTTTGGTCTCTGTGAACAGCTATAGGAGCCATTTCAACTCTGTTCTAACTCTGTACAGCAGTGCAACTTTATTCTATGACTAATCAATGAAAATGTTAATAAACATTTTACTTCCTCGTTTTGGTGCAGGAATACACTTCATGGTTCGGTTACAGACTTCTCAGAAGGGATTCTAAAGACACGCAGGGAGAAGCAGGTAAGCAGATAGAGAGGAAAAAGTCTTCTTTGTAACAATATCTATGTTGATAAAGGAAAAATCAACCAGTATGGAAACAAGACAGTGATAAATGCTTTCTTCTCTGTGTGTTGTTTTTTTTAAGGCTGTTTTATTTCTGCCTTAGACCTCTTGTGGGCTGGGGCACTTCCCTGTAAGAGCCCAGTTTCTCCAGAATGCATTGAACAGCTTGGTAGCAGTTCTGGAGAAAAAGTCAGCAACGTCCCTGCATGGGTTCAGATCTGATGTGCTGCTTCCACAGAGAAGCTGACTTGTACTGACCTCAGCTGGAAGAGATCTTCTGTCATCTTTTAGATGTATTCATGCTTTTGAAGAAGCAATTTTGTTATTGACAAGGATTTGTTTATATTTTTAGGTGGCTGCTATTGCTGTGTCTGGTATCTCCTGATAGATTTTAGTTTTCTGTGCTGATGACTGTGGCCTCAGGTGTTTCTGTGTGAAAAGCTGTCCTTTTATACTAGGTGAGCTTCATTGCCTTCATCATCAGAACCCCAACCCAGCAGCACTTACTGCTTTCCCTACTGTTGCTCTCCAGGTAGCTATTTTATTTTGGATGCTCAAAAGGTTCTTCCATCCTCAGGGCTGGTATTTACCATTCAAGAAAGGCTCACGCTGAAATGGAGATAAAATCCAGTGAAGTTTGGTAAGTACTTAAAAGGATGGGAATTAACGAGTGGCACATAATGCAGTCTGTTCTCACACTGAGCTGTGGGGAATCTACTAATGGAAAAATAGGATCAGATCTATTGAGGTTGTGAGCACAAAGCTGTGTAAAACATTCCTGCGTATTTAGTTACAGATTTGTCTTAAATACACCAAACTGAACCAAAGATGTTTCTTTCTTCATGTCAGATTCACGTTTAGGAGGAACAGAAGAGCAGTATTACTCAACTTCAGGGGATCTGAATAAGAACTGTTCAGACTATTGATGAAGCACCTTTGACAGGGGGAATTTCTAGAGAAACACTCCAGATCTCTCTTACTGACTGAGATTCTCTTTGATTCTCATGGTCCTGGACAGGTGGCTGTTATGCACTGTGACTGACCCAGCCCTTAAATCTCATTTGCCATGTCCAACCTAATTCGTCCATTTTGTAGTTTGTAATTATACTTCCTTCTCTTTACCGTGTTTACATACTGAAAGACTTAACTCATGTCTTCTCTCTGCTCTTCCTCACGAAGAGACCTCGTTTGGTCCACAACTTCACTAAAAAATGTGTCCAAAAATGATGCATAAAATAGGCTGAATAGAGAATTATTTATCCTCTTAAATATGTTTGTATGTGCATCTCAGTTCTAGTAGCATTTTGATATTGGTAACTGAGTCTGTCATCCTCAGCAGTGGGGTGATGCAGAGCAGCAGCACTGGCTGGCTTCAGTCTTCTGGCTGCCCAGCCACTGCACGCCTGTTGGACGCCGCAGCACCTGCATGCTCAGCGCTCAGGTTCCAACACAGTTTGGCTCTGCATTTCATATTCTTACATCGATGAGTTCATGTAAACTACAAGCTGTAAAACCACTTACTGCCTGTAAGATACTACCCAGATTGAAATGTCCCAGCCACCTGCTGTTTGCACCCTGGGTAAATGCAATAAATGAGGCAGATAATGCCACCTGGTGTTCATTAGCACACATGGGACTACACGTGTGTGCACTGAGTGCTTGTTGATTGTGCTACCCATAGAACATAAACCCAGACATCTACAAATACTTGATGATTATCTCCTTCAGTAGTGGGTAACAGTTCAGCAAGCACTTAAAAATGTTTTCTTCAGCATACCACAAGTGTGCTCATAGTCAGCAGCTCGCTCTCTTGAGCTGCTGGTCTGCTTACAAATGAAAGGAAAACGTTTCATTTCATGTATCAAAAAAACCTCAAAACTGTTTTCTCATCACTGAGCCTTAGCAAATGTGGAGCATAGAAGTTAAAAGGGTAAATTCAGCTCATTTGTTTCTGTCAAAGTGTGGTGGGATAGGAACCATGCAGATAAGCACTTACAGTAAGTGTTCTCACTGCAGTCTTGTAAATATATATCCTGAGTCAGCTTGGATGAATGTGGCAGTAATTTGCAGAGCAGTAATTTGTGTGTTTCCTTCAGTGAAAAGCACATTTCATAGGAAGCTTTGTCTCTTTTTTTTCCTCAGGTAATGTCACGGAGGTGAATCAAAGAGTAGGCTTTGGTCTAACATTCATGGCCACACGCTTAGGGTTGTTTTTCCTAAGATAGTAATGCTGACTACTCATATATCACTCAGTCACTGTTAATGTGCCATTAAGTAGCAATCTGTAGTCTATAAATAGTGTAGTACAAAGAAGGTGCAGAATATCACAGACTCATAGAATGGCCTGTGTTGCAAGGGACCACAGTGATCACTTAGTTTCAACCCCCCGCTGTGTGCAGGGATGCCAACCACCAACCAGGTTCCAGTGGGGACTGCTTTGTTTTGTGCTGCTTTTTTTAAAAGCATTACTGTCCTTTTCATCTTTCTTTGTGCTTCCAGGGAGATCCCTAGAAGCAGCTGTCCAGACGAGTTCAGATTCCTGCAGTAATAATCCTGACATTCTAAGGTAGGTGTAAAGAATACAGCAATGTTCTCTCTTATTGAAATTACCTGTGGCTGTGAGTCCAGATGCAGCACTCAGAGGAAAAGAAGTTGGAACAAAGTAGTATCTGAGAAGTGTAACTCCTGAGGAAATGCCTTGATATACTACTACTGCAAACTAGGAGGAAAAAGATAGGCCGTTAGAGAGTATGAGTCAGGGTATGCCATGCTTCTGAGTGAGCAGCAGAAAGGATAAATCAGATGGCAAGTGAGCAAGAAATAATCCAGGAGTAGGATTTTACTCATCTCATATTCAGACTTACTTATTTTCTTACGTGAACTTGAATGAGATAAGGAAGTACTGGAAGAAATGCAGCCAGAATATTCCGAATGAAAAGAAGTGAAACTTACTGTTAAGGAAGAATTTCCACAGGGACTAAATTCAGGTTGCACAAATAAACAAAAGTTGCTGCTAAACTGGAGGCATCCCTCGGGTTGCTTGATCTGTATCAGGCACATGTGCACGTGCTGGAGGGTGGTTCACATCCACCCTTAGCACAGAGGGAGCTGTGTTGGTGTGCAGGGTACAACCACACATCTCTTCTGGAGACCGGCCTTATGCTTGGAGGTGAACTGAGAAGGAAATCTGGCTTTTGGAGTCCCTCCCCTCTGCATTCCCCCCACCAGATCTCCCTCCTTACGCTCACAAACCTCTTCCTGATGTTGAGGCTTTTATTTGTATTTTTTTAATCCAAAGTAGCATACTGAAGAGTGCTGCAGAGTCACGTCACCACTTGGTGGATCTCAGGGAACCTCGTTTATATTCCTGGTGATACGACACCTTCTTTTTTTTACTTTCCCATCTGAGTTGTTGTTCTAATTAATGGTGAAGTCGTCAGCAGTGAAATTCTGCGTTGAAGTCAGGCCGTTTGAATGCTCCGCCCTCTGGTGGGGGCAGTTAGACTTACAACTTCAAAGCAGTTCTTTAGATGAGCATGTGCTGCTTAAATAACTCCGTAGGGACGTTTCCTTAGCTGTAATTGGACGACGTTTCCTTAGCTGTAATTGGGCGTGGCTTCGGTTTCTTCTGCATGAGAGTGCATTTGCTCACCTGGGAAAATGGATTTAATTGTTCTAGTCGGTGCAGGGTGAATTCTTCAGATCTACAGCGTGAAGTGGTTGGGGGAAAATGTGGGCTGCTCTGAATAACATCAGTTTGTCAGTATTGTGAAGTACTTCATACCCTTCATAAGCAAGACGTATTTCTGTCTCATCAGTGTTAAGAGAGATGAAAACAGAGTTTCCTTTTTCAGTGGATTCTGCTGGGTGGGTGGCTGCTGGTGCAGGAAATACTTGGCTTGTCTTAACGTTGTTCTGTGTGACAGATCAGAACTGTGCGTTATTAGATGTGAGGATGGGGTGGAAAGAGGATGTGAGGGGATTATTTATCTCTGTTCTCATAAGCTAAACAGCAAGAAGGCTTTACAAACAAACACAAACCAACTGAGGGTCTTTGTAACTGCAAGTGTTTTTGAACAACAAAATGTTCAAGAAGAGAGTTGTTAGGAATAGGGCTTCTCTTTCATTTTAATACAAGGTAAATACTGTAACCTTATTAGTATAAGGGAACGTTTCCGTGTTGCGCTCAGGAGGATGCACACAAATTCTTATGCCACATTGTTGATGCTGTGCAGCAAGCATGTTTGCATGGATGCACCACGTAAGTGGTGAGGAACTCACTCTTATGTGCTCTCCAGCACCTTTGAGACCCTCGTTATGATCATAAATGAATGTCTGTGCTGTGGATTGCACAGAGCTCTGAACCATTGACTCTGTGCTCACACCTTCTGAGGCCGATTCTGATTACATTCCGGATGGCGCAGCTGCCTCTGGCACTCATCAGATATGTGGAGATTTCTGGGGTACTTCAAAGAGGTACTTCTAAAAAATTACAAACTACTGCTGTCCTTCAAACTGATCTGTGTCTTTTGTCTGTAGGAGAGCAGGCTGTAGTTCATATGTATGCAGGTATCCCTACTTTGCACAGCTTTTCACCTATTGCTAAGCATTTCTCTCCTTTTTAATTCCAGAATGTGTCTCAGCCACCTGCAGAGCCACTCCGTTACACCGTGTGCTGCTCTATTGCACAGTGGTGCCAGCTCCCAGGGAGGACACTATTTTGGCTTTGTAAAGGTAGATACCAACATCATTTCAGGGTAATACAGATGCTGATGGGAACTGTTGTTTCTAGGGCAAAAGATGTCACTGTTTGGTTGGATTTGTGCATGTTTTGTTTGGTGGTGTCTGTCCGTGATTACATTTGAAAGCATGCAGCTCCTCTGAAGGTATCGTGCTCTTTTCTGGAAGACTCCTACTGGACTGTGGCATGGGATAAGTGCTGCAGCTGTCTGAGCAGAGGTGCCAGCAGTTCTGGGTCAGGGCGTGTACCTACTTCTACCTATCAGGAAATGACAAACATTAACATGTGTGGAAACTATAGTTACTTTCCTGTCACTTATTTTTCTTCTTTCCAAGTGTTTTCTTTCTGTCCTGTGTGAATGGTATTAATTGTGTAACTCGGTTCTGTCTTACCTGAAATTCATGGTGTCATTTATTAGCTTCCATAATTAGCCTTATGTAGTTTAATTAGCTTCCATAATTAGCTTTAACCTGCTGCGCTGTATAAATTGCTGTGTGTTTGTTATCCTCAGCTGGTTAATTTAGAGAAGAGGAGAGATTAAAGTGGTGTAAGAATGTGTTGTTGCACTAGAAAGGGATAGTCAGTGTAGGGAGGATGTCTGCTGTGCGGGTTGCAGCCTTGGTTAAATCTTCCATGTACGTGTTCTGTGTCACTGCCTAGCAGGAAAGATGTGCATCATTCTTCATGCCCTCCTAAAAATGAGGAACAAAGAACCAGAGAAAGAAAACCTAATGCAGAAGAGAAGTGAGCACAAACCAGAACAGAAATGGGGACAGAAGTAGAAAACCTAAGAAAGCCAGAAAGAAAAAGAAGCCTGAAGATAAACATCGAATGTACTACAGGTAAGCAAGGGTTCCAGCATCATCAGCAATTCTTCCTAATTCTTTTCTGGGTGTTTCTCATCTTCTCTTTCTCATGGTTTGTAACTTACCTACAGAATGTGATCTGCCTGGGGTTGTGCCATTAGGCTGATGAAGTGAGGACAGGAAAGATATTGGTGATCTGTGTTAGGATTGGGTCCATGTGGTTAGAATCACATCTGCTCACCGTTCCTGATGAGGTTGTGGCAGTTTTATTCAGCTGCATGCATTGCAGAAGCAGACATTGCTACTGGAATGGTTTCTTGGAGCACAGTTGTCAAAGGACACGTTTGTGTTTTTGGACACGGACAACCAGAAGTTTTAATCTAAAATGCAATCTGGGGGGAAGCCGGTTGTTCACAAATCCTGCTACTGCGTGTGTGCCTCTCCTGAGCAAAAATTAAGGGCTGGACTGAGGACTTTAAAATATCACTGCTCTACATACAGACTTTTTGTGATACTGATGACAAAAGCATCCTGATCGTACTTAATTTTAAGCATCTCTGCTCCCGCTGGTAAATCAGGATGGCTCTGCTCCAGCACTCTTCTGTGAGTTTTCTGGCCAGCAGATGGCAAACTCCTTTGGTTTCAAAACCAGGCAGAAGTGCAGCAGGAAAGTGGAAGTCTTGCATCCCATTGCAGCAGCCAGGGCATTCAGATTATTGGGCTGTGGCAGTGAAAGAGATGTGCCTTGAGAAGTATGACAGTAGTAGCCCACAGGCAGGACGAGGGCTGTGCAAAGCAACTGTGTTTTGTCGAGGAAGTTTAGTTGGCATTTCTTCATTAGTTCCTTCCTGTGGAGCTCAGCCTTCTGGAGGAAAGGAAAAAAGAGGAAGGGGTCCCTTAAGCAGGACTGTCTGTGATTTGAGGAAAACGCAGACTGGTGGGAGCAGCACTGAAGCACTTCATTTCCTGCATGTTCTCTCTAGCAAGCTTCTAAAAGCTTCTGCTTTTGTGGCTGTTACTGGGTCAGCCTGACCACAAGATCATTCATAAAACAAGGATGCTGTCCAAGCAAACCTTCAGGCTTCTCTGCCATTTGCTGTTAAAGCGGGTAGTTTTGTCCTGCTGTTCTCTACAGTTAGTTAGCACAGCACTGAAATGCACGCACCTTTACTGTGAGGCTCCTGGAAGCCTTCTCACTCGGCAGATCAAGCTGTGTGCAGCTGTGTGACTTCTCTGTGGTCACGTGAAACTGCTGAGCCAGTTAGTTGTTGAATCTCAGAGCAGGGAATGACAGTGCTTCCCTTTTCCTTTCAGATGCAAACTACAGAACAAAACTACCAACTCCCTGTAAAGACAGCCAACAAGGACAAGACTTGGTGTACTAAAAAGCTCTCCATCAAATCCAGGCTTCAACCATTGAAACCCACCACTGAACATTACCAAAATCAGCAGCTTTATTATTCTTTTATTTAATCAGGAATTCCCTTTCATGGCATTGCAGGGTTTTTAGGTCTTTAAACAAATGTGATCTTAATTGAATAAAGAAATAAAAATTACTGGCCACTTCTTTCATCTCTGATCCCTCCTCCTCCAGCAGCCAGGTGTTTGCCAGCTCTCCTTTTGGACAGCCACTGGTCTTGTGTGTAACACAGGAACTTCACTGGCTGTGCCTGTGAGGTGAGCATAGCAGAGCTCCTTTGGAGTCACCTCCCATTGAACTGCAGCTGTTCAGAGGGACTGACTGCTCTTAGTGCAGCTGAGCAGGGAACCTGCCTGAACTACAGCTCATCTGAATAACTTGTCTGGCTTGTTCAAAGGGTGCTTACAGGAGCGCTGATCATCCATCCATGCTACAAAACCGACTCAATCTCTACCAAAAGTCTGCCCATTGGCAGCTCATTGCTGCTAAATGAGGAGCTGTGCAGTAAGTAGCATTTTGCTTCACACTTTATTGTTGAGACTGTCCAGGTTTAAGCAAAGGGTCTTAATGATAAATGACAACATTAATATTGCAGTGGATTTACACAGAACATTACATTTTTAACAATGATTGATACAGAGTATTTGTCATGCAAATCACTTGTGTACACCAAGTAGTGCTGATATCAATACATATCTGTACAGCATTTACATCTTATATTTAAACTCTAACTAGAAACATTTTCCAAGAAAATATAGAAAAGGAACTGGTAAGCCACAAGTCTTCATTTGTAGCGTTTGGTCTACACCAGACCTAGCTTTTCCAGCAAGCATATCTACATAGATATGTAATAAACCTTAAAAAATATGTATTGTTTTTATATATGAAGCATTATAAATGCTGCTTGGTTTACAAAGGTTGTTTTGTACCGGTTTAAAACTCCTCAAGATGTTAAGCAACGCAGAGCTTATTTTGTCAGAGTATTGCAAAATTTAAGTCAGTCCAGCTGAGCTTAAGTGTTATATACAGTTCTCTCCCCAGGCTGCACTGGCACTGTGGCTGAAGTTAGCGGCCAGCTTTGGATATTTACAGAAGCCATCCCTGTGGCAGAAGCAGTAGTGGCTCTTGCTGGCAATGGTAAAACCAAAGAGCTGCACAATTACACAGCTTTCAGTGCAACAGGAGGGGAGAAGGCTGTCGTTCCCCGGGGACTTTTCCTCAGCGCAGCCCAACTGTAACAGGTATTGCTTTGGGCCGCAGAGCAGCTCGCTGTGGTTGCTACGCCTGGACTTGAAGCCCAATCAGGAAGGGAAAGGTTGAGAGAGTTTTCTTCACCCTCATGGACAGTACCTGAACTTGGCCAAAACTTTCACAGGCCACTTTGTTTTACTGGCCTCGTGACCAGTGGAAATTCTGGGCCAGTTTCACTCCGTGTTAATACTGTTACAAAAAAAACAACCATTTGAAATCAAATGTCGTTACAAACAAGAAAGACATTCCATTAGCTTTGGTAAATTAAATAGCTATATTGAGCACCGCAAGTAGCTGTTTTAGATGTCACATTTTAATGCTACAAAATAATATATTTCCTGCTGCAATACCCTCAGCTACCTGTTACTGTAAATAATTACTCCTGCAGGATATCAGAACTTCCAACTAAGTACAGCAAATGAACTCCCAAGGCATTTCCTTCATGCTTATCAGCAGACTTCCTCCTCTGGTTAAATAAATACATTTCCTTGCAGATGATATCTCAGAAGATAAGAATCAATAAAAAAGAAAGTGCTTCACGGCTTATTAATGTTTTGGTAATCTCATATTTCTCCAGGAATAGACTGCTGTGCTTTACCTTTGCACTCACCGGCTCCTGTGGCAAACCTCATCCAAAGCTGGAACTGGGGAGTGCATGGCTTCCAAGGAGAACTTGAAGTTGTGCAGCAGAAGACTGAAGGTGTTACCTTAGCACTGCATCATCATGCTGCTTTGCAGACATAGATGAACAACTTCATTTGTTTCCATAGAGTTTAAATGGCTTCCATTAAGCAAAGATATCCCACAGCGATACTTACTAATAATAAGTATCAGGATTCTACCTCCTTTGGCTGAGTTTTGCTTCTCACTCAGATCTGAGCAATCATCCAAGCAGCCTGCGATTCCACACGCTCTGGGGAAGATCTGTGGTGTGGGAAAGGTGACCCCACTGTCTCAGCCTTGTTCTGAAGCATGCAATAAAGCAAAACAGTCACAGGCTGAAACCCTGTGCAAAGCAATGCAGCTCTGTAAGACAGCAACCACAAGTCAGACTGCTTTAAAGGTAAAATGAGATTTGAAAAAGACAACTTAGTGTCTTCTTGCCAGTGCAGCATAATTCCCTGTCGTGTATCCAAGAAGCAAAACCGCTTTGGCATCACACTGGGTCACCCAGCATCCATTGGCACAGCAGTCAGGGCTCAGGGTCAACAAGACAGGAAAAAAAAAGAAGTCCTGCTAGAAGTAGAAGGATCCACAGAAATACTTCCTGCCCTCACTGTGCAGTGAGGAGCTTCACCTGAAGAACGCTGTGCACTGCCAGCAGGAAAGTGTTGGGACAGAACATGCCTCAGCACCTGACCGCTGCTGCTACGCCAGAAGTTAGAAGGAAGCGCGCAGGGCTGCCTGCAGTGGGCAACAGACAGTAAGGCTGTGTTCTCAGGTACAAACAAGGGTATCTACTCAGGTTTTCAACTTCAGCTACTGAAGTACAAGTCTGAAAAAAAAACCTTCTAAGAATGTAATGAAAATATTTAAATTTTCTGTACGTTCAGAGTTTGTTATCAAGCAAAGGAATGACTCAGTGCTGCTTGCTCACCTGCCTAGGGCTGTATCTTACAGGAAGATCACACTTGCCTGGTTTTTCTCCCTTTAAAAACATTAAGTGCACGTGAATTTATTATTTCAGGGTGTTTTCACATGCAAAGCCTGAACCCTTGCAACTCATGCAAGCTCTGTCACCTTATTCCTTTGATACTAATAGTGTTAATTGAACTACACTGTATCTAAAACATAGGAAGGATGTTACTATACAAAAAGCAGATTAAACCAGTCATTAACTCTCACTGCTTACTGCGTGAGCAGACTGGAAAGAGTTTTTGCCTTCTGGCAAATACCAGACCACATCTGTGCACAGTGTCATGGCTGCAGACAGGCCTTTGCTGGTGGGACCTGTCTGTGTTCAGTGCATTCACTCCAACCCTTTGGCACAACTTGTTAATGATGTAGCTGCCCTCTGACACTGAGCTGCACTTCCAAAGAAGAAAAGCTATTTCTACAGAAGGTGGAGAAATGCTCTAAATGAAGGCTTCATTTACTGCGAGACACAAGAAAACTGTTACTGAGATTGTGGGTTTCCTGCCTACAGAAAAGTTAAGTGCTGGGCTGCCCTTTACTCCAGTTTTTAGTGTTGCATTTCACTGAGAGAAAAGTACTTAAAATGCTTCTCCATTTATGGGCAATGAGCTCAAGAAACAGGTATAGGTTATTTTACTGTTCTTTCCCTCCCAGTCCAAGCCAACTGTAGTTACAGCTAACACAAGTGGAAACAGAGCTTCCACATCTTCAGTTGAACTAAGCTCCAAGAATATTATCCTCTGGGATTTGAAGCTTACTTCAAATTATACGCCAATAACTACTCCAAAAGGTCCTGCTGAGATTTTGTCATAGTAAAGTGTGTGTATATATGTATATATAAATATATATATATATATATAAAATTTACAGTTACTGTCTTCCTTTAGTTAGCCCAAGGTTTACATTATCACTCCATTACAGCCCACGCAGAAGTTGGTGCAGGTATACACGCTACCCATCAAGTCCTATTTCTTGTTGGCAATTCTTCGTTTCCTTGTTGCCAGCATGTCGTAAAAGGGGTCCCTGCTGATACTTGCTCTGGAAGAAACAACACCAATTGTCAGTTTGGTTAACAGTTCTCTGCTTTTGAAAACTATAGTTTGAGAACAAACTCTTTTGTTCTCTCTTCCCTTTGGATGACTCCACACTTCTAATAAGATAACGGATTGCTGACCTACAGTCACAGAATAGCTCACGTTGGAAGGGACCCACAAGCACCACTGAGTCCAACTCTCAGCTCCACCCAGGACCACCCGAAATCCAAACCCTGTGTCTGGGAGCAGTGTCCAAACGCTCTGAGCTCTGGCAGCATGGAGCTGTGAACACCACCCTGGTCAGCCCAGTCCATGCCCACCACCCTCTGGTGCAGCACTTCCCCCTGACCCCACATCCAACCCTCCCCTGACAGCTCCATGCCGTTCACTGGGCCCTGTCACTGTGCCCAGGGAGCAGAGCTCAGCACTGCCCTCCACTCCCAGCGAGGAGCCGTAATGCCTCCGAACATCAGAGATATTTGTTTATAAAAAGATGATGTTTAGCTGTGATTTGTTAAAGAGTTCATACTTCCATCTTGAACATAACCTTACCATTATTTATTCCTTTAAGTTTGGGTCTACTATATAAACCCTACAAGATGAATTCAAATTAGGAAAGTTCTGAGCTGCACTGTGAACAAGCTCAAGATAGCTGTCACCAAACAAAATAAGAAGGGAGTAGAATGGGGGTTCAGGATGGCTCTCAAAAGGCTTTACATTTGCTTAAAATATTAAATTAAAAAAGAAAAAAAATCATTTTCCTCATTTGAGTTGGGACCTGATACGGTCCTTAGGACCAGACAGCCTGACCCATCCGCCCCAAAGATCCTGTCCTTAATCCCAGAGGATACTGCCAAATCAGAACTCTTTAAACAAGTTAAAATGCAGGTTCTCTTCATATCTTATTCAGAAAAGGAGCTTACACTTCATTTCTGATAGATCTTTAAACTCACTTGATAGACTTAATCCACTCTTCTTTTTCTTCTGGGGTGGGAGCAGATATTCTGTACACTACATGGTTGCCTTCCACCACTCTGCCATCAGCTTCGGTTTTACAGGCTTTAATCACTTGGCCTTTATGACTGGGGTTATAGAGCTCAAAGCAGTTCTGGAGGGTAGGAGTGGAAAAACACATTAAAAACAAAGCAAAACAAACAACTGAGAAAGAAATTCATTTACCACAATCTCAGCTCCAAATGCTTTACTTATTCATTAAAAAAATGACATCTTACTGGCTTTCTAGGGTCCTCAACTTCTCTTATGCTGAGATTTTCTAATGGAATAATCCCTCTGGGTTCTTTGTCCTAAAAAAAGGAAAGTACTGCATTATTATTCCTTTCCAAACCCCGATTACAAAGGAAGCTCACAGCAGCACATACTCACAGTTGTGTACTCGAAGTAATACAGGCAGTTATCAGTCAAAATGAACCACCTTCGTTTCCACGTTTTTACTCTTCCCCCTATAACCAAAAGGTATTGATAAGTTAAACACGTCACTGTCAGGGCTTCAGCAAGGGGTGAGAAGAAAGTAATTGAGTTTTGTTTGTTTTTCAAAAATGTATTTTAATCACCTAACTGCAAATGGATCAGGCACAGATGAGCTGAGGTTAGAAACAGATCTCTGTACAACAGTTACAGAAATACAACTCCTGAGTCAGCACTAACCATGGTGCTGCTGACCTGCCGCAACAGCATGATGGCACAAACCTCCCTCGGCTTTCACCCGAACCCAACGGCTCAGCAGTGCCCTGCTGCCTCTGCCCACACATTCACTGCATCAGAGATACACTGCTGGACAGCCCTCAGCAATGCAGAGCCAGTGCTGCTATGGGAAAGCAGCAAAGCCAGTCACTGGGCTCTACCACAGGGCCAGCCCTGTCTTTTCACAAGGATGGGGGTCTCATCAGTAACATTAAGGACATTTTATCACCTTCCTTGCACTCCACTTGTGACTTCACACTTGATTAAGAACCCCTCTAGTTCTGTATTCAGCATCAAGTGCATCAGGTGCTTATAAACACTGCTGCTTGTAAGCAGAACAAAGCTGATGAGTCAGCAGCAAGGAGCAAATGCAGAAATCCTACACCGAAGTGCTCCTTGTGCTCACTTTCAATAATTTCTTGTTCTCTAAATAGGGAGACGTGCCACTGAGCACACCTGACGGAAGGCACAGCTCCTGCTGCAGAAATGCCTTTATTTCCCCCATCAGCAGCAGCTGCTGCACTGCTCACTGTTACACCTGCTGATACCACACTGCATGGATCGGCTCCTTTCAGAATCACACGTTACTGTCTCCGTCCTTCCATCCCTTGTTCTGCAGTTTGCTACCTAACAACCCCCCACTATTCCGTAATGAAATTTTCAAGAATCATTTCCAGGAAGGAGCACAGTAAATAAAGAATTCCCATGTTACAAGCATACAGGCCGAGCTCCACCACAGTTACACGACTCCAGGGTTATGGCACCACCTGTGCATCATCCATTCAGCCATGAGTCACTCATTATTCCAACCCTCTCAAAACAACTGGTTTTCCTATGGATCACCCTTGCATAAAATAGTTCTGTGAATACACACAAGGTTCCCAATTTAAAGTCATAAACAAATTCAAGAAACAATTTTTTATCCATCTGCTCTTCTTCAGATAGTGGGAATTCTGTTGATATGATCTGGATTTCCGTACTGAAGTTAAAAAACATTTCTAGGGACCTCGTTTTGTTTTAAATCCATACACGAGTATTTGCAGTGCAGACCAAGTCCTGTTGCATGCCTACCTTCGTTCCAGTTGGTTTTACGACCTGCAGGATAACGCAGTGCAAACACACTGCAGCATTCAGAGCACTCAAAGTTTGTGCTTCCACTACAGGCACACACATCTCAAGGAAAAATTAATCCGCAAGCAGGTGTGGTGAAATAAGAGAAGCAAAATAGTGCAAGATGCAAAAGCTGTGACAGAATGGATGGTTGAGTGAGCTGGAGACAGTGAGGGAAGAACTGGTGGCATTTCAGTACAACCAGTGACAGGTCCTTAAAGAAGGCACGCAGAAACATTCAAACTGGCACGTAAGTCACTAGAGAAATTCCCATCACTCGACTGAGAGCTGGTTCAAGTAGCACCGGGTATTCGGTCTAGGAACAGAAAGCCAACAAACCGTACCCTGATTCACTGCTGGATCGATGAAGCAGCAGCAACCAAGTCAAGCTGACTGCCAGGGCAGTCCTTCCTTTAACACCACATGTTTGTCATACAGTCCAAGGGTCACTGCAGTGTTAACTGCTGCTCCCATCCCCCTCGGCTGGCCAGGTCCTGCAGCTCATGTGGGTGCCATAACAAGAGCACAGGTGCCTCTTCCACCACGCGATGAGTTACTCTTCCAGAAAAAAGGCACCGAAGCAGGGCTTTATTCTTCCAAAATAAGCAACCATTCTCAAATTTAAGCCTATATCCCCCCAAAATACTTAGTTGCAGCTGTCCAGCAGCACAGAAACTCTAATAAACTTAAAAGGCAATCTAATCTGCACTCATCATGTTTGCAGGCATCCCCGTATCACGTGCATTTAATATGCCTTTACCATGGGCTCAAACCAGGAAGCTGGTTGATAAGGCTGTGCTGAGCATAAACAGCACACAAGATTAATGGGTAAGAACTACTGATAACAAAATGTTATTTTTCTTGGCCAAGATTGCTGCAGGCTCACAAAACAACACCACAGGGCTTAGCACTGTGCTCCCTGTCTTATTCCAGCTGCCAGCCTTTTAAAGATTAAAGCTAAAAAGGCCTCGTTTAACAGAAGAGGACCAAGCAAATCAGCGTATGAATCCATAAACATTTACAGAAATGGACAGATGCAGAGGATGTACTTCTCAAAGATCCAGTTGATAAATTAAATGCAAAGACATCTTAAATAACAAAATAAAGCAGCGTATCATCTCGGCGGCTTAAGTCCAAGGGAACTACAGGTAAAGGCCACAACAGGGCCAAACGCAGACAAAGAGGGATACAGATCTGCTTTACCTACATAACCCAACACAGGAATGGTTTTTTCCAGCTCTGGGTGACACACAAACAGCACAGCAAGGTACAAGAGCCCACCTACACCACAGGGAAATACAACCCTCACTCAGGAAGGCCCTCAGCTTCCTGACTGCTGACTGCTGCTCCCCTGTGCCGGATTTGAGGAAAGCAGAGCCATCCACCCAAGGACAGACGCACTGCAACGAACACCACGGGCACAGCGGGCCTGGGAGCGAGGCACCAGGACGAGCAGCCACCTCTTGGCAGCTGCCTGATGGGCAGCCAAAGTTCACGTCTTGAGTCACTTCCTGTCCTGCTCGGAAGGGCACCGTCACGGCTTCCCTCTGCCTAGAGGAAATCACGCACACCAACCTGCTTGCCAGCTGAAGCCGTTTCAGACGCGGAAATGCCCTCCCTGTTGTCCCTTGTCCTGTTGCTGAGCACTACCAAAAAGAATCTGTCCCCATCCATGTGACACCCATCCTCCAGGCATTCAGAGGTGTTGGTAAGATCCCCTGTCGGTCTTCTCCAAGCTGAACAGCCCCAGGTGTCTCAGCTTTTCCTCATAAAGGAGATGCTCCAGGACTGTCCTCATCTTTGTGGCCCTCCACTGGGCTCTCTCCAGTAGTTCATAACGTGGGCTTATTGAGATTAAAACCATTGACAGAACAGCACGGGCTGAGTCTAGCTAGCTAAAACTAGAGGTGCTGCCCAACAGCCCAGTTTGGTGCTTGGACTTGCACTGAGCCACGGCTGAACAATTCAGAGCAGGAAGCTTCACAAAAAGCAAGCATTTGTGAAACAGAGCTTTCTAAAGCACAATGCCAGCCTACACAGCTAGGAAGGTCTTCAGGAGAGGCGAACTGTAAGACATAGGAAAGTTTCACATCTATCTCCTGCCCAGAGGATAATCAACATGGCGAGCTGCAATACTAAACAGAAAGGCACAAGGAGCCACATGGGAAGAAACACTGTAAGAAATACCAAACAGGGTCTTGAGTTGAGTTTAAGGGCTCATCTTCATCGCAGTTTTATGTATAAAAAACTCTTAAGCAAATATGAATACAATGGAGCACTTAAACTCACAGCCTGGAATACAATCTCCTCAGCACTTCAACAATACTGAAACTGTTAATATCCACATCTTCCAGACTAAAGGAAACCCCTTCATTTTCAGAATAACTGTTTCCCAACAGAAAGGACTGCAGACAGCGTGGATCAAGGCAGCGTTCCCTCACATACTGTCTAAACCTCCTAGCAAGCAGGAAACTCAAGGGAGAGAGAAGAAAGAAAGAAAGAAAGAAGAAAAAAAAAACATATATAGCACAGTTTATTTCTGGTCAATGCATGTAACCTGGCAAAGTGCATTCATGTGCACCCTATCCAGATAACACTGCTGCTGCAAGGCTGGCCTGCAGCCTGCAGTCCCATACACGTGTTTGCTGCTGGGTTTCCTGAGCCCTGCCTCTCACCACACCATGCTCAAAGCCAGAGATCACTTCTCCAGAAGTACCTGGCAGCTCTCAGCCACTCTTTTTCATTCAATTTCTTTGTTCCTTTGTATTTATTTATGTAGGTCTCTCATATGTGTTTTATTGACAATTTCTTCCATGGTATGTCTGGTACCTCTCCACACACACAGCACTCCTGCTTACACAGTGTATGCATAAACTTAGAGTAGTATGGATATGAACATGCAGTTTTCATAATAAATATATGGGTTTATTCCCAACCTCCAGAAAATGCATTTTTTTCTACTTAGTCTTCAAAGCTTTTTAGCTGAGATAGCCATTGCCTCATACTGTAACATGGAGAAAACCTGCAAAGTCATCTTTGAAACTGTAGCAGCTCAGCCACTGCACGCCAAAAAGAGCAAGGAATCAGCTTTGCCTTTTTTTGTACTTAGGCAAAGAGTAACCCTACAGCATCTGTAGCAGGGAGGTCAAAACCAGACACTGCAGAGCACGTGAACTATTTACAAATAGTTTCTCGTGTGTCCTTCCAGCAGCAGCACAACCACTGTTTCCAAACATGAGCAGAGAGGCCCCACGGCTCTCCTTTGCTCAACCTGCACCAAAGTGAGCTCCATGAGCACACAGCCCACCTCGCACCCCACGCGTGGATCCCTCTTCACGCTTCAGTCACCATCCTCCAAAGCGTGAAGTGCCCTCTTCTTTAATAAGCAGTTCAAGTAGCCAAAAACTGTCTCCAGTGGGGCATGTCACTAATGGTTTTGTATAAAAGAGATTTATTGCATTGGAAAAAAAGCAAATGAAAAAATCAAATTTCACTCTGCCTTATAGAGGAGAAAAGTCCCTGAGCACAAGTAAAGCTGATGGGATTCCTTTGTTCAACAGAGGCTGTAACACAGCGCAGTGCCGGGGGGCTGCAAATCACCAAAGGTTCCAGCGACCCTAAACTTTACACTAATTTAAGGGCATATCTGGCTTACTCAGTAGGATATTTAGAGAAGAAAACACGCAGAAAAAAGAACAGCTTTGATGTGTGTGGTTCCAATGCAAGCGACTTTTCCCAAATTCTCACGTGCTGATGTACAAGTAACAGAATCACTCTAGATCTTCATGATCAGAGTACAAAATGCTTTTCTCTTGGTCAGAATTGTTCCTCTAGTTACATCCTTCAGTGAATGCAGAAAAAATCATCTCTATCTTTTTGCTTTACATTTAAATACCTTCATTTGCAGAAGACACTTGCACATGAGCTAGGCACTCGTGCCAGCCTTAGTGGGCAGAACACTGCTGATGATACTGTTAGTGACACCGAGTGAAAAAGCAAAATGCTACAAGAAACTTAAGAAAAAAACTACAAAAAATAAAAGAAAACAACAACAAAAAAAACGGGGGGGAGGAGGAAGAAAATAAAAGAATGAGCAACTGAACAAGAGGGGACTGGAAAGCGATCAGATACGTACCTCCTAATGCAGAATAAGCAGAGACAGCCAGTCACAGAACAGAAAGGTGATAGGTCATAGGCCATAAGGAAAACAAGAAGGCACATTTAAACCACTCATTAAAAAATCATAGCCAAAACCAAACCAAGAGAAACTCACAAATAATATGGAAAAATAAAGACACAAAATTAACTCTCTGACGAGAAATGCTATTTTTGCACACAGAAAACTGAGTTGAAATTTCACAGGAGTTTTCTGCAGCGACTACAGGGAGCTTTAGCTGTTATCTATCCATCACGTGGCAAATACCATATGGAGTTTCCTTTCTGTTGCTGAGTTTTCAGTTCTCAGATACCAGAAATAAAACTCCAAAGTCCGAACCAAGATTGCTGGTTTGTATACGTGAAGTAAGGAGTAACAATCTTCAGCTGTAAAGGAGTTACTTATTTTGGCTTATCCATTTTTGAATGTAAACTGCAGTGTGAACCCTATTACACTTATAAGGAAGCAGTCAGACACAGGAGGAGCAGACACTAACAACAAACAGACACAGCAGCAAGACTGCTCTTGTAACTAACCTAATTTCAGCAGCCAACCTTCTCTATCTGGATTAAAAAACGTATGCGTGAGATCATTTCCATCATCCTCTGGAATTTTAAATGGCTCATTCTTAATACTTTCATATAAATTCTAGAAGAATAAAAGAAGAGGAAAAAGACCTCATTAGTAATGTCTAAAGCAAATGCAACCAGAACGTCCTCCTGCTTCTCAGTTTATTTGTACTAAAAGCAAACACCGCCAAAAATT
Source organism: Pavo muticus (assembly GCA_016647715.1). Classification (NCBI taxonomy): domain Eukaryota; kingdom Metazoa; phylum Chordata; class Aves; order Galliformes; family Phasianidae; genus Pavo; species Pavo muticus. The sequence continues at coordinate 440,587 of JACDJE010000108.1, read as the reverse complement.
CGGGACCACCCATTCCCAACTGTTGTTTACTACTCTGAATAGGTTTGTTTTGAAATGACTTTCTGTATAAACTCCCTCTCCAGATTTTACAAGTACTTCCCAACAAATACATTTTTATTTCAGAATTCAGTATTTCTGAAGTCTCAGCTTCTCAAATCGTTCCAATTCAGTATAATTGTTGTCAAACAAATCTGGGTTTTTAGGAAATACTTTAGACCATCACGTTGTGTTAGAGAAGTAAATATCTTTGTTGATAGCCCAGGGGAGAGGAGGAAGCTCCACACAATACGTGGAAAGAATAGAAAGGCAGTAACAAAACAGTGATTTTTTCATTAACTATCTTTCCTACTTTCTCTGCCTTATCTATAAGTAGCACTTCTTCCATAAGAAGCCAATTCCATACGAACACTGCCACCAGCACAGTACTGCGAGAGGTACAGAGGGTCTCCTCTGGAATCTCAACATAAGATCAAGGTTAGAGACAACTAACTGAAGGAGACCACAACATCAGTGAACGCCTCTTTCAGTTTCTCAAATGGTTATGCATGGCAGAAAGTGCTCTTTTTTACTTCCCTTGAGAAATCAGTCTGAAAACTGTTGCATACGTTTTTAAATTCCCTATTAAAAAACAGAAAGCAACCCCTGATCTTCACCATTTCCACTTACCCGTAGCAATTCCTCTGGAAGGTCTCCACCCTCATTAATTCCACGGTTCATAGAAATAAACCTCTCTACTGTTGGTTTATCTCTTACGTTGTGGTTGTGTAGGCTGGTATTTAACATGATGATGGCAAACGACAGCACATAGCACGTATCTGAAATCAGATTTGGAAAAGGATTTATTTTTCTATATACATATTTTCTATGTTTATGCAGATCAGTAGATGCTATAACAGACTTGGTCTATCAGACACAATTCAAAGTGCCTCCAAAGTTTTATCGCAGACACCCAAAGGAAGAACAGCCCCTTCAAAATAATACTTGAACTGCATGTAAATAAAACTGAAAATAACATTTGACTCAATTTCTTGGGATACAAGAGGTGCCAGCACCAAAGGATAACAAAAGAGATCTTATCATGCCTCTTGATGTGGTTGTGACTGTAGAAAGCTCTCCCAGAATTCAAACAAGATCACGCATAAGAAAAAGCAGGATGGAAATCTCTGCTACATCAAGGAAAGATGTGTTTGCATCTCCTGTATTTTGTTTTCAGTACGGATTTCCCGCTGTAGTTGCTGCTGACCTTCTTCACCTTTTCCTTGCCTACTTTCTTACCCTCAAATCAGGTGATCAGAAGGAAGCTATGCATGCACATAACTGAACAGACCAACAACGCTAAGATGCTAAGATGCTATGCCATTCTTTGCAGGATGGCAGAGCTTTGTTAGCTTTTTATGGCCTAAGTATTTCTAAAGCATGTAATTCAATAGAAAACTGAGCTGCATTTCTAACTGAGATTAGTCTTTGATAAGCAGATTGCTAAAAAGAAAGGATACAGTCCTCCTAAGGGAAAAGCTGGTGGCTTTATATGTAATATATAGCTACATAATCTAAGTCTCCTCTCTTTCAGTTTGAAACCATTTCCCCTCATACTGTCACAACAGACCCTGCTAAAGAGTTTGCCCCCTTCTTTCCTGTAGCTCCCCTTTTGATACTGAAAGGCCGCTCTCAGATCCCCCCAGAGCCTTCTCTTCTCCATGCTGAACAGCCCCAGCTCTCTCAGCCTGTCCTCGCAGGGAGGCGTTCCATCCCTTGGAGCATTTCCGTGGCCCTCCTCTGGATGTGCTCCAATAGGTCCATGTCTCTCCTGTACTGAGGACTCCAGATCTGGAGAGAGTACTCCAGGTGAGGTCTCACCAGTTGCAGAGCAGAAGGGCAGATCACCTCCCTCGACCTGCCGGCCAAGATTCTTTGGATGCAGCCCAGGATATGGTTGGCTTTCTGGGCTACAAGGGCACATTGCTGGCTCATGCCCAGCTTACCATCCACCAGAACTCACAAGCCCTTTTCATCAGGAGCTCATCCTTTCATCCCACGGCTTGCACTGATAGTGGGCATCGCTACGACCCAGGTGCTAGACCCTGCACTTGGCTTTGCTGAACCTCGTGAGGTTCTCCTGTACCCACCGCTCAAGACTGCTTAGGCCTAGGGAGATAGTGAGATATCTAACACTAGAATCTTAGATCTCAAACACCCAGTGTAATGCTATAATGCAATGGAAAGTAGAGCAATAATAGCAGACCGGCACAATCCTAGGCTGCAGCAAATGAGAACAAGCCCAAATGCAGCAGCTACGGACTCATAAACAAAGGAAGAAAAACTGCTTACCTTTGGAAGGCCTCCAGTAGGCAAGGATCTCCAGTAAGATACCCTCACCTCCACTGCCAACCCTTACATGAGGTCTGGGAAGGGGTGGATCCTGGCTCCACCCCTTCCACTCCTTCAGGTGCACTGCATGTACCTGAGCTCCCCTGGGCTGGCCCTGCCTTCCCACCAGGTGCTCAATCACTGCCTCAAGCTGTGACCCAGCATTCCAGCTACACCCAGCCAGAACAGTCTGGTGACATTTCTAAAGTGTGTCTTATGCTCAAATTAGTTTACATATTAATGGTTGAGTTTAGTAAGTGGAAATGAATACTGACCATCAGCTTGTACTTTCCAGATGTGAAATACAGAATCAGATAGCAGCATTTTCTCAGTTCTCAGGAATTGATTATTCCACATATTATTTTATTTTGAACTTTCAAATTAGCCACTGTTTCCCTGCACCAGATGTAGAAGAACATTAACCTTTTAACATCATTTATAACTAACCTGTAGACTGAAAGACACCTGGGTTACAAAGGCAATAGCGTGAAGCAAAAGCTTCCATCATACGATCAATTTTCTGAGCCTCTCCTGGGAGTCTGAAGCTCCACAGAAACTGCCTACAGAAAAGAAGAATCATCGTTAGACTCATTCCAATATTTATATATTAAGCATCTATTGCTAATAATCAGAAACAAAAACCAGCAATGTGTAAATAAAATGTCCTAGAAACATGTTCTCAATTTCTCAACAAACAAGTCAGGAGCTATCATAAAGCAACATGCACAGATGGCTAACCCAGTAATTCAGCCAGCAACACTGCATGCTATCAGGCAAGGTAATATGGCAGTTCATATTCTGAGACTCTCTTTTTTCAGGACTAGGAAACAATCTTCTGTATGCATCCCATTTTTCCATGAGAATACTACAGAGGAAAAAATAACCAGTTCAATCCTCCCTGGGATTCCTGTCTACTAAAAGCAATAGGAACTCAGCTAGACTTTACTTGCAATGTAGAAAGAAACAGGAGAAAATATTTCTGGTAGGGGAGAGAAGGAAGGAGTACAGTAACACTTATTATCTTTAAGTGAACTCACCAAACATTAAAAAATGAAAATAGCTACAAGAGGAACATCAGTGCATGGAGGGAAGTGCTGCGGGTGAAGTGCAACTTCACCCTACAAAGATCAGACCCAGATCTTAAGAAGAAAGACTCACAATATCATCTCAGTAATTTTGTAAGATGTGCAGGAGAACAGCATGAACTGAAATAAGAGTTTTTACTTTCCTAACTTACTTTTCCTATATGTAGGTACATTGGAATGCATACAGGACAGAAGTCTTCATAAATTCACTTTTAGCAAAATGGTGAAACTGAAAAGTTCCAATTAATTGCATCACTTGTTCTTTTCTTTTTTAGCAAAACAATCATCTAAACTAAAACAGGACCTAGACCAGCAAAGTTACATGCTCTGCCATGCAAAAAAAATTCCATATTCCCTGGACAGTGGGTGCCAATATAATAACCACTTGCTCCTCTTCTCGTAAGTTTTCCATTTTAGGACTTCATATCAAAGAGTCACAGGCCATCCTTAGCTTGCTTAGCTCTATATACTGTCTTTTACTCACCTCGTACAAGGTTCCAACCCAGATCACGAATTTTGTAAGCTACCAAAATACAAACATTTAATAGTAGCAGCTGCTAAGGTAGAATAAAATCAAGCCTAAAGTTAAGTTGAGTAAAAAAGACAGGGATACGAAGCCTTCCAGATAATCTGCATCAGCCAGAGCCTTAGCTTACGCCTCAGGCAGCTCAGGCTAACATCACCACATCCCTCAACCATAGCAAAGCTGTTCTGACTCCACATCACAAGGTGCTGCACCAGAAACAAAGATCACATGAACATTTCTGTTTATCTGTTGTCGGGGGTAGTCACTTGAAGCAATGAGACTGGCAGAAGTGTCTATTTCACCTTAATTTCCTGGATTAATTGTGGATTCCCAGAAGCAACACTGTATGCTTCACAAGGTAACTCCATGCTACCATCTCAGAGAAATCAAGTTTACACACCAAAGGAAAAAAAATATTACACTTTTTTTTTTTCCACATGACAGTTGGGTAAATTAAATGAATTTAAATGAATTAAGTAGGAAGAAACTGCTTGTACCAAAGTCTACCCCTGTGTAACTGCACATAAACACTAATTCTGGCCTGCAGGGCTCTCCCACCCACCCATAGGAACAAGTGGAAGAAAAGGAGAAAGAAGAGGGCAGCAAAGAAAATGACCTGTTTGGCTTTGTTTTTAACCCATCTCTGTGCTGAGATATAAAATTGGTCTTCAAATGCTCACGTTTGGCAGGCACACCAAAAATCACAGCTACAAACAATTGGAAGTGCTAAAACAGAACCGCCTCTGCTAACCTGCCTAGTGAGGTACAGAGTCACGCTGACTGTTACATCAGCTTTCTGACAAGTAGATCAACACAGTGACTCCTACGAACATGCAATTCAATACAGGAAGAAAAACAGAAAGAATTTACTCACCGTAAGGCTTGTACAAGATTGAGATCAGCAAACTCATGGAGTTCAACAAAAGCCTGAAGAACTTTAATATTAAATTCATCTCTGTGACAGAGGAAAATGGAAATAAACAATTACAGTGCTGAACTTCAAAGCCTTCTCAGTTACCTCTATCTTTTTCTTATAGAATAAGCAAACAAACAGATGATTATACGGATCAAATCAAACCGCCAGGAATTGCTATCATGTTCAATTTTAATTGCTAGTGTTTTGCCCATTTCTGCTAGCATTAAAAAGCTAAGCTATCAAGAGCCAGTACACTTGAATAGATTTTATCACTGCTTTTTTAAATGCCCTGAAAGCGGCCCTTCTTTCTTTGCTTCATGTTTGTCATTATTGCACCTACCTTCACAGGGGAAAATATTTGATACATCTATTTAGTACAATAATCTTTTGCAGCAATTGTGTCACGAACACTTAAAACAACAGTTAAGGTAGGATTAATTTCTTCAGCCATACAACGTAGGACAAATAAGCTATACTTCAACTGCTTATAAGAACAGCTTTTTCAAAGAGGTACTTCATATGTACAACATTCTTACTCCATTCTCAGAAATTGGTACAATGGAAGCTTACTAAAAGCTTTTGACTTGGCTTGCTCTCAGCTATCTTTGACATCATTATGCAAAGCATGAGCCCAAGTATGCTTTAATACAAGGTTATTTGAATGCAAAAGTTATATTTAAAGGCTGACGAACACAAAATGATTTGAATGCAGATAGAATTTAGTCCTCACCACCACTACATTCATATGCCAGAAGCAGAAAGGTTTGTAATCCTCAGGGTGTGCTTTAAATACATAATCGAGGCAGAATGTTGCCTATCAGCCTCCACCCAAAAATAGAAAGGTGTGCATTCACCAAGAATTACCTGCTGCGTTACGGACTCTCTGTGGAGCCTCTCTCCAGATTTTTGGGAAATATCAGCCTTATTCTCTAATTTTTGCTCTTTTTGGTTCTAATGTAGACTGGATTAATAGTCATACTTGTGTTGGTGCAGCTCCAACACTGCCAACTAATATAACAAAGGATCCTTTTCACAATTCTCCTCAGATTTTAGCACCAAGTTAACAGATTTATTAAAAAATAAAACCAATTAAATTTTTGCTCTTCAGTACAAATCACTACAATTTCTCATATTTAAATAATGAAAAATCCAGAAGATGGGTACTGAAATAGTAATACATCTTTGAATTTGAGATGTGAGCAGTGACGTGCCCATTCTACAGCATGCCAGTGGGACTGGTCATACTGGTGAGATCTTTCTGCGTGAGCACAGAGATTCCAGGCTTGGGAGTAGAAAACTGGAAGTATTTCAGGAGGTAGAACATAACTCTGAAAAATGCATACAGACTGCTTTCTGCAAGCCTTGTTACAATTTGGTAGATATTAACATACAAGTAATTGCACAACACTACCCAAATATTCAACATCCTAATGCTTTCATATGAAATTGTTGCAGTGTCTACATACATGGTCCAGAAACTGCACAGAAAACATTTTCAAAATATATGCACTACAGTGAAAACTTTCATTAAGCTTGTTGATGTCAGGAGGAAACAGTGCACAAACTAAGCTGCTGATGCTGTAAAGAGATTACAGATGTCTCACAGGGGATCTGCCAGAACACAGCACTACAGCAGCAGATCCTAAATGAGTCAGCTTTTAAACCTCCCTAACTGGCATTAGAACCAGAACGTGTTCAAGCACGCAGATGCATGCACTCCAACCTACCTGCTGCTTCTATCTCTTGCTGCTCCCTTTCCCAAAATCCATTCCTGGGTTGCACCACAATGGAAGCAACTTGCATTTTACTGCATTTTGCACATGTATTGTGCTAGAACTGACACAGCTGCTCTGTGAGATGTCTCCTTAGTAAGGAGAAGTCTGTGTGCAGAGATGACACTAAAATCTGCTTACAACTACTGTCCCCGGAATGATCAATTTTAATAAGTAATTTCTCTCCTATCAATTATTATCAGTTGTAAACCATACCTTGTCTAGGGACAGTGCCAAGAATTACTGAAGCTGCTGCAATACAACTCTCCACCATTCCAAAAGCTTATGGTATTAAATTCTGCTCTAATGCCAAATTTAAGGATATTTTCTCAAAATGGTAAGTTACAATAAATTAAATATTATTCAACAATGGATCCATTTAAAAAGAACAACAACTAATCAGAGAAAAACCCCACCTAACAGGTTAGTGTTAGTTCCCTCTGTAGGTTTTCTACATCTGTGAGGAGAAGCCTTTGGTGCAGCCTCTGAAGGGGAAGGTAACGACTACAACTGCTGAGTGTGCTTTGTGAAGAAGATGAAGTTTGAATATTATCATTTTACCTTTCACCGAGGTAATCGCCGATTACCGTTTTATTTAATCCTTCTCCTTTGTAAAGGAACTGTGCAATGTCTTCTGCAGTGTTCTGCAAGAGGTCATTTTCTATCAGAAACTGTATTCCCTAGGAAAAGCAATTTTAGAGGAAAAGGAATATTATGTTTTCTTCCACAGTATTTCTGTAAATACTGCTCACAACACTGGGCATCAATACAGCGTCACAGACATACACACAGCATGTTAGAGTTAAATTGGTCTACAGTTGTTTTTATTTATCTATTTTACGTGAAATAGTAAACAAATGAATTTTTTTCCCAGTCAGATAAGCAGCTGTTTGTACTGGTTGGCAGATATAAATGGGAACACATTTCTAAGGCTAGAAGTACCAGGCAGCAGTTTGAATTCCTTAATTACAGAAATACCAAATATTGTCTTAACAGGTTAATGTCAGTTGGCCAGCCCGGCACACTGCATAAATGTCTGAAGATAATCTGTAAAATCATATAACAAAGAGGTATGCAGGAATAACTTAATCACCACCGTGACAAAAAATAAAGCATCTGCAAACTGCTCCCCAGTACATCAAGCCACTACTTGCAGGAGAAGTTATGGCTGAAGATACTGAAACCAGCTTGAAGAATTTATGCTGACACTGGGAATTGGCTGACTGCAAATGGTGCCTGAATTAAAGTACTCACAAAGGGCCATCCGTGAAACCACTCTGGCCTCTATTACAGAGCTTCTACCAAAGCCAGGAGGAGCCTTACCCCAACCTCAGTGCACACCTGATCAGGCCCCTGGATTCCTACACTTCTGTAAATGACTGGCCTCAGAACGTGCCCACTCTGGGATGCCCAGAGAGCTTTTTGCAAAGCAGGAAATAAAGGAGTCTATGGGTTATTTGAAGTTTACATAAAGGCTGGAAATGATGTCATTCCACCACTCCGTAGATCATGAACAGACAGCTCTTTACATATATATGTAATTTATTTTAAGCCTCAATACTTCATTTTCTTTGTTAAAACAGCTCAGAAAATTGACCTTTTTTTTTTTTTGTCAGGCAGATAATAATTTATTATAAAAAACCAAAGTCTTAAATGCAGCCCTCTCCTAACAATTTCATCATCTGAAACTTAGTTTGATCACATGCTGGTAGTCTGACAACTTGGTACTTTTATAAGTCATTTCAGAACAGATGTGATTTCATGGCAAAGAAAAGATCATTTTTATCTTGAAGCAGTAATAGCTGAGATTTCCTCAAAACAGATCATCTCAAGCATGTTTGATAACATTTGTGCAGAAAATTCACCTGACTATGAAACATATTGCTTTTGTTCTCCTTACCAAGTGATACAAAAAGTTTCTCAGATCTGCCAACCAAGAAAGGACCCTCCTTCCAACAGACATCAGAAATTGCAGCCGCAGGTTGCCTTGCTCAACACCCAGACTGCACTATTCATGTTTAATGCAAACAGACTGCCCAGAAGAGTTTGTACAAGCTGTATAGGTTACTGAGAAATGGAAATGATTGGAAACGTGGAAAACAAATGTCTCTGCACAGAAACAGGTATCTGAGCATGCTGCAAAAATCAGTGGGTTTGAGGGGTATTTTTCTTTGTTAGTTTTTTTTAATTCTTCAGATCTTTAAAGAAGCAGAAATCAGATAGACAGGAAAGGAATGTCTGGGACAACAACTCGCGTCTGGAATACACTGTAAAATAGGTCAGCCAAACACTCATCAACTCCCCCGCTATCGTTGTCTCGATGTAACTCCTCTTTATGAAGGCTGATATAAGACAGAAGGCAGCCGTACGAGTTTGACCTCCACACACAAAGTCACCATCACACAACAATCCGTTATTCACCAACAAATGCTGTATGGTTTAGGTTTGATTGTTTTTTAAAAGCCTGTGCAATTAAATCTTTGAATTTCAGATTTTAGAGCAACTTACTGACAAATTCTGCACTCCTTTAGATCCTGCTTTTGTCACAGAGAATCCATTTCCTGGGCCCACCAGGGACAGCAGTGACACCCACTGCTGGGAATGCAAAGCACAGCTTCATGTCCCCTGCAGAGGGATTTCTGAAGTGTTTTTGTTTTGTTTTGCTGTGTTTGTTGGTTTGGTTTTTCCCAGACTTGACCATTTCAGCCCTTTACCTGATGTAACCTAACTGCATTCAACACAGTTATTTTCAATCACTCTACATTTTGGGTTACCCTATTAGAAAACATAAAACTCTTCAAACAAAAATGGTTAAAGAAATCAGCTCTATGTGTTCCTGCTAATATGAAAACACTGCATCTATATTATTGGATTTTTAAGGAAAAAAAGCTTTGAGGATTCAGTGCATGTGTTGTTACTCTGCTTCTTTCACGTTCCCAGCCACAGAGACCACCTCCCCTCCCGCTATGAAGAAGCATTGTTGTGACCAGAAGTTCATTCTCTCATTCAGCATTAAAAGGACATACATTTCAGCTGCGTGTAATTTAAAGTTGCAGCTCCTAACAGAGAGACAATCCAGCTTTGGAGCATCCAGCTACTGTATGCCACCACTGATTTACAGACATTTTTAAGGAATTACTACTCAAAGTCTGTTTACCACATTTATATTATGTTACAGTGGTAATGTGGCCACAGCATCTATTTACAGAAATAACTTTATCCCATAAAAACAGCAGCAAAAATAGTTAGCACTGGAACGAAGGCAGCTTGCATCATTGTGTGATTTTGCCACAAACTTCTAGGAGGCAAAAGAGATGGAGGAAAATAATAGTCAGAATATCAGGGATATTCTGCCCTCAACAGAGCTGAAGTTACACAGACATGAGAACAGAACAGAAAAATAGCAGACATGGTCACCAGCTTCAGAAGGGTTTTGTATCACAAAATGCTTGAGTGTTTTTACTAAACTGAAAACAGCCAGAAGAACAGCAGCCATTGCTGCTCTTGAACATTACATAAAAGCTATCAGATCATAACAGCCTTCAGTACAATCTGAAAGAAGAACAAAGCTTAAACGCTTTCAAGAAAGATGTCAAAGAAGATTCTTCACAAATAAAGATGTTCTACCTGCAGGTGTTTGTCCAAGCAATATGGGTAGGTGTTTGTGTTATCTAAGTTACAGATATAGAAATGCTCACATGTGACTTTTTCACAAACAGAATTTAGATATGCAAATATAAAAGCCCATATGGGAATAACTAAGAAGCAAGTTAAAAGCATTTTGGAAGAATCAGAGGGCATTTATATAGACATATATAAAATCTGTTACTTCACTAGTAGCCAAATATCTAAGTACTTTTAGAATTGTTTGACGTGTCAACATAGAACACACTCTATCAGGTACAGATAATCTCCCTGAAAGCCACTTCAATCAATACCTGGCATATTTTATTGTTTATAAATATCTTTTATTTTATACATATATATTAAAAAACCACGTTTACTTAAGTGAAAAAAGCACACGTGGCTGGCAAATGACTAAATGACTGCTTCTACATTCACCTCCTGCTCCGTGTGTTAAAAGGATATACAAATAAGGGCTGACAATTTATATAATTTGAAATGTTTGAAATGCTGTAAGAAAACAAACTGTATTTGCCATACATCATTTTAGAAGCAGAAGCTTGATTCCAGACAAGCAATACGATGGTAATAACTCTACCTTTTTAGGGTCCATGTTGAATTTCTTCCTTCCCATGGCTATTTGCTTGTTTCTTTGTGTAGTTTTGCTACACGTGGAGAAAGAAAAAAAGAAAAAAGCAGTTCTCAATTATACAACAGAACAATTTCTGGATGAGTTTATTTTAATTTGCATTTTGACTACTTCAAATTTTCTATCACCAAAAAACTGGGACATTCACTTTGTGTAAGGGGGAGAAGTAGGTTACTATTGACTGTTACTTCAAGTGACTGCAGCTTCAGTGAACTGTTCATTATTAGTTGGACAGTTTCAAATACTGCATTCTGTTCAAACTGTTCTCCACCTCAACAAATGACAAACCTGAAAGGGACAAAGTCAAACTTCTGACTCTTTGTAACAGACAGAACAAAGGTGACCAAAGGTTTATTTAGCATAATACCCACTTTTATTTTCTGTTCCTGGAATAGCCGTTTCAAGGTATTAATGAATCATGTCTGTACGCTGGCATTACTTACCTTTCTTCCACACTAGTCAGATTATCAATTTCTGTCATAACCTCAGCTATTTCAAATTTTAATCTCTGCCAAAAGAAGGAAGTAAATTAAGTTAATCCACATAAAAACTCATTTTGAAATTATCTATCATGTACTAGTATGATCAGTTAGGTTTCATTTTCATAAATATTTACTAATCCTCTGAAGAAAAGTGATAAATCTCACAACTGGCAGTTACACACATGAATCTCAACTCCACGTGTGTGCTCCCATCAGAACATCAGGACCAAACTGTCAGTACCAACTTCAACACATTTATTTACCCACATTTTTCTCTCACTCCTATCCTGGACACAAATCTACTGCTTCTTGAGTCCTTGACTGAACAAACCAAATGTGTACATATGCACATAATGCATTACATAAATCCAGAAGTTAGCATTTTTAAAAGCACATAAATGAATCGTAAACCTGCTTGATAATTAGCAAGATTTAGTTTCGGCCATTTACATACTTTTAAAAACATTACATATGGCTCACACTAGAGAGAGTGAAAAGTTGCAGTTTACTGTAATTCAGTCTGGTGCAGCAGTCTCCTAAGGAATTCTATAGATAAGCAGCTACCTCAATATCATCAATCAGTTCTTTTTTCCTGCGACGAATATTTAGAAGTTCTTCTCTTTCTTCTATGGAGAGGTCATCAGGCACTGCAACAGAGCAAAACGCACAATCTTTCAGCCTTTGCAAATATACCTCGTGGCAGAGAACTGAATAAACTTGATAAAGAAAAACAAGTTTTTATTACATGGTGTTTTTTTTTCTAGCTGGGATTATTTAGGGGAGCGGAGGTGGGAACACATCCAAATTCATTGAAATTCTACTTTATAAAATTGTAAGTAAGGTATTCAACTGAATGGCTAAGGACAGAATCTGTCTTTTAAAAGGAAATCAGACAATTTAAGGGAACTTGTTATCATGTAACAGGTGGGAAGATTTGGCTCTACAGCTTAATTGCCAAAATCAAGTCTGGTATTGTTCCAGTTATTTTAGTAATAGATCAAAATTCGTCATTTAAATAAATTATTCCTATGACATTTTCCAGAGGGAAAAGCCACAGAAAAGTCAACGTTGTAGAAAACTCATTATCAAGATGTGCATCTTGGTGCTGCCCTCAGACATCGTATTTGTTACCCGTATTTACCAGATGAAGGTAAGTAGAATAGTCCTAACGCCCCTAACAGCAATTACTTTCCATCACCTGGATATATATTTTTGTTCTTTTCAAATAAACACACAGTTATAATCCGTCACTGAACACAGCCTATCACAAAGTTCTGCTTTTGTGTAACACCAATTAAGTGAGCCTGAAGTATTTAAATCAACTTTATCCATCTCCTTGGCTACACAACAAACGCGTTACCCTGCTGATAAGCAATACTTGCTCCTGAAGATGCCAATGTTCTGCACGCAGCTATGGCTGTCACTCACTCCAGCAGCAGCCCCTTCCCTTGTAGTTTCTGACAACTAACAAACCTAAAGTTATTTGCACAAAACCTCTGCTTTGCTTCAGCAGATTCTGCTTCAGCAGATTTTCCCCAGCAAGAATCTGGTCACGGATTACACTCCTTCATGCAGCATGAGCACATCTACCACAACATTCAGCTCCTTCGCAATGATCCTGTCGTAACAGTTTTGATGCTACTGACTTTCTTGGAAGTAGCCCCTTAATTACTGAACAGTTTTTCCCTCTAGCTCAAATGGAACATTAAAAATAATTAAGATACTTAAATGGTTTGGTATCAACAGGAACATGCAACAATGCAGTCATATGAGAAGGTTAAAGCTGTTTCTTTGTCACATGTGCTCTTAGTAGACACAACAGGATCACAAGCAAAGATTCAGCTTGACAGGAGTGTTTTCAGACATTTGAAACACAGTCTCTATTCATACCTTAAAAATGAAATGCATTGATTTCTTTTTGGACATCCAGTGGTTAAACTCCTTTCATTTTAGGATCTGAATCATCCAAATGGCCACAGGCCTTGCTAGACATGAAGTAATTACGCCAAGTGATTTCATTTAGCTATTCCAGATACAGACATGATTAAATTAGTTCCAAAGGAAAGTAGGAAATGGCAATCTTCTGTTGAAAGAATACCAGACTTCAATATGTCTACCTGCTTTTTCCCTTCATCAAATCTGAAGTCCACCCATTCCTAAAACTTCTTTCCATGCCAATACTGGAAGATTCTTTTCACATCAGACTTTACAAATCCACACAATGCCTATGTAAGGCATTGCATCTTTGTCTCACATGCACATTGGAATACTTCAAACCACCCCAAACTCAAGAGAGTCTGTGACTATATGCACACTACGTACACATACCACAGATATTCCAATTAGTTAACTGGGGTCTGAAAACAACAAAATCAGTAATATAATCAATCGCTCTCTTTGCTGGTAAGTATGCTCAAGTACCACTACAGCAGTTTTGCAGTATTAGATCAGTAGCTGAAATTAGATCAGTTTTTGTAGTAAGAGTCTCCCACTTTTAAACCTCTTTCCACAGCAAACATTTTGATAAATCTCACCTTCACTGGTAACCAGCGATACTGATTAGAATGCAAATGAAAAATAATCTTCAACTGTCAAGCAGTTAGAATCCACAGGCAGCGCTTGTTTTCTCTTCGAGTCGCAAAGCCATTGCATTAGCTGCTCTCACAAACTCCTCCCAGAGCCTAACAGCAGCGAGTGCTGCTGCAGCTTCTTTCCCCTTAAGGCAGCACACAGCAAAAACTTGTAGTTGTGGAATATCTGGAACAAGTGCAATGTGTGGAACATCTCTGTGCTCCCGCTAACCAATGAAGAAAAATAGAACGCCTCGGTCCTGTTCCTACAGCACTGCGAGACTGTCTACTGTGTTTTTTCATTTCCTCTGATCACAGCAGCAACAGAGAGACATCCTTCTGTCTCCCTAACAATACCGTTAGATAAAAAGGAAATAAACTGAACGGAGTCAGACTGTCTTTTGCATTAGGAAATAATAAGTATCTATCTGCCAGATGCAAGACAAAGTAAAAATCTGCTGGAAAATTCTAAGTGCACTTAGAAGACAGCACTCAGAACTCCATGATACTGCGACATCGTAAAGTACTGGTGTTAAGATCAGAGACAAAAGATCCAATATCCTTTGATAAGGAAAAATTAAAACAGGCCAGAGCTGAGTGAGGATTACAGTACTTCACATCCACTCCTGTTAGGAGCAGAGAAGGGATGATTTAATTGTTGGGATGTTTCTTGAAAAGCACAGTCCGATGATCTTTATAAATTGGCAGGTGGAGACTCATAGGATACCCTGAGTTCAAAGGAACCCACAAGGATCATTGTATGCAACTCCCGGCTCCACCCAGGACCATCCAAAATCCAAACACTATGACTAAGAGCACTGTGCAAATGCTTCCTGAGCTCTTGCAGCATGGGGCAGTGCCCACTGCCCTGGGCAGCCTGATCTATGTCCGCCACCCTCTGGTGCAGCACCTTCCCCTGACTCCCACCCAACCGTCCATCGATGCAGTTCCATGCTGTTCCCTCGGGCCCTGTCACTGTGCCCACAGAGAAGAGCTCAGCACTGCCCTCTGCTCCCAGTGAAGAGCTGCAGGCCTGGGGTCAGAACGGAGACTGGAAAAACAAATCAGGGAATCACTGTAGCCAAGTCGGGATGGATGAGGCAAAATGTAAATAGGGACAAGATGTTTATTTCAGTAGGAGGCTGGATATGTAAAAGGAAGGTACCATAGCACCTGGCGGGGCTTTGGGAAGACCAGGCCCTGGCCAGGGTGATTGCTGGGAAACGCCAAGATCAATGCCATGGTACCCCAGCGGGCGCACAGAGACTGGGGCTGGTTGGAATTATCTTCATAGATTCAGAGACTGCTTGGGCTGGAAAGGACCTCAGAGATCATCTCGTTCCAACCACCCTGCCACAGGCAGGGACACCTCCCACTGGGCCTGGCTGCTCCTCCGTGCCCCATCCAGCCCAGCTTCAGCACTGCCAGGGATGGGGCATCCACAGCTCCCCTGGGCAGCCTGCTCCAGTGCCTCACCACCCCCAGCAGAAACAGGTTCATCCAAACATACAATCTGTATCTACTCTCTTCTATTTTAAACTCATAGCCCTTGTCCTGTCACTTCCTCCCTGATAAGGAGTCCCTCTCTAGCCATCTTGGGCTGAACAGGTTTCCCTGGAGACAACCCCAAACCAATCTTTTCTGTATCACAAAATCACAGTGTGTGACAATCACCGGGCGATGGACTGTGACCTCACGGCCGTCCGCTGCATATACTGAGTCTGGCCCAGCCGAGCGTGTACCTGGTTGCCAGCTGAGTGTGTTTCCAAGGCTTGGAGACCTAGCGAGGCTTTCCTGGGTTTTGCTGTGGGGCTCTGGGAGCTGTGCTCAGTGCCCATCCTCACAGCATCACCTGCTTTCCCCAGCCCTGCCTGGTTCAGGCAGCTAGGCCACAGGCAGTGTGTTCGAGGCAGCGGTGGTGAGGGGTGCGGGGACACAGCCATGGAGTGTCCGTGTGGTGGTGCTGGGGCTCACAGAGCTGCCAGGGCTGCAGCAGCAGCATGGCCCTGTGCCGGCAGGGAGCACAAGCCAGGCCAGCCACATGGTGGGGAGGGCTTCTGCTAAAGGATGGGGACACTGCTGCTGCCCGCCCTAGGACAGCCATTGACCAAAGCCTTTCCTTCCCACAGCGTGCAGCACCCACCACAGCGAGGGGAAAGCTCTCCATCCCCAGCTCCCCCAGCCCGCTGCAGCGTGGACAACGTGGCCATGGAAGAGGTGTGCTCCTGTTCCATCTGCCGCGACATGAGACCTGACAGCTACGTGGTTCCCTGTGAGCACACGTTCTGCCTCTGCTGCATCCTGCAGTGGACACTGAGGAAATTCACCTGCTCGCTCTGCAGGAGCATTATGAGTGCCATCCACTTCTCAGTGCGGGCAGATGGCTCTCTGCCGTGCATCATCACGCTGCCCTCAGAATATGAATCAGAGAGCCACCAGAGAGGCTCCCTGTGGGGCACAGCCACCTCACGCCCTGATCCATCGGGCAGCCCTGCACATCCCACTGAGAAGGAACTCCCAGGCAGTTCCCACACAGCTCCCGGGCATCTCGGTGCCCGTCCCACCACTCCCGTCCCCAGGGAGATAGAGAAGACTCACGGGCAGCTGGAGCAGGAGGCAGCAGCAGGACCTTCTCCCCAGGGCTGCAGCCACAGCCCCATCACCACTGAGCAGGGCAGGGACCGCTCAGCCTGGGGGTCCCACCGCCCCAGGAAGAGGAGAGCCCACAGCGCCCGGGGCACTTCGCAGCCCTGCAAGAGGCCACCCCCGCAGCACCATTAGCAGGGATTGCATCCATCTTTGTTAATAAATATGAAGCAAACCAAAAGTACATGACTGTTGCACTGTCAATGTCTCAATCACACTCAGAGCTCAGAGCAGAGCCTTTGGTGCTGCAAGCAATGGAATGTGGTGCACAGGACATGAGAGACGTGGTTCAGCGGACCCCAACACAGTTCCCTTCAGGCCCTGTGCCCAGAGAGCAGAGCTCAGCCCTCCACACTCTGTGAGGAGCTGCAGGCTGCCATAAGGCCTCTCCTCAGACTCTTCTGCTCTGGGCCTAACAATCCTGCTGGCCTCAGTCTCTCCTCACTCTCTTGACCCTTCACCACCTTCACAGCCCCCCTCTGGACACTCACTAGGAGTTTTATGAGTTTCTTATACTGTGATGCCCAAAACTACAAACAGCATTTGAAGTGAGGATTCACCAGCAGAGAGCGGAGTGGGAAATGATACTGAAAGCATTTGCCATATTCCCATCATTCTTCTGGCTGCGTATTACCACTGCTATCAATGGGAAAATGAACTCGCCAAAAAAATGTCTCTGAACAAACCATGTGGTGACAGCCTGTATCTTCAGAGGCCGAAGGCCGTGTGGTATCAGTCACAGTTCTTTCCCTCTTGTTTCAATTCTCGTTCTTAAATCACAATTTAGTAGCAGTATTTCTGTCTTTCAGTGAAAGCTTCTGAAGCATGAACATTGCAGGATGTTCCTACCTTGTCTGAAAGGAAAGTAGCAGAAAATATTCAACTGCAGCTAACAACATTAAAAAATCACTAATGCAAAAGGGCACCCACTACTACTTAAACTTCCTCCTTACAAGTAAGGATCTACTGTGTTCTTCTCTTCAGTTATTCTTTGCTTTTCTTTGATCTCTAGTGATTTGAAAACACTTAAAAAACCTTAAAAAATATATATATCTGGTGGTATTAGTGTATAACAGCAATCAGTCTATCTGACTTTGTGAGGTGCCTCAACAACCTGCAGTGCAGATACTGAGGAGAGAGCCTGGAAATAATTTTCTTTGGAAAGGAAACCTGTGGAGTTCATGCGCCCAGGCGTTCACAGAAAACAGAACAAGCACTTTCAATGGCTCCTCTACAAAAAGAAAAATATTCATTTGATTTATTCAAAAATTTGAAAACCACAGACAAAAAGTGTAACATCAAGGCTAACATTAGACTTCTGGCAAGTGAACAGGAGACCAAATTTGGCTGAAGAGTACCACAGTGCCTTGAAACACCTTTAAAGTCCTAAGCAAATATTGCACATATGTGCCACAAGTGATGCCCACACTGCCAAGACTTTTTTTGTTGTTGTTATTAAGTCTGTGTTCATATAACCCTCCACAAACAAGTGCTCCTTTAGTGCCTATTACCTATTTGTTCCGTAAGAATCTCCTAGCTCTCTTCTCTGAGGCACTTCCAAGTTCATTTGTTCGGGTTTTTTTTGTTTTTGATTTTCACTGATTCCAAACACAAAGTAGACAGGATAGGAGGAGTTAGTGTGAACATTTTACTACTGAAAAAGAACAAAGACCTGGATGGAAATGCATTTCAGTAGAGCGAACAAACTGTAGTTGCATCATGCTTTTACGTTATCTTCTAGTCTTCAAATAAAGACTGTGTTCTATTTTGGACATGAGTCATTCATGAGAAAACCTTATGGCTTACAAGGAGAGCCCTTCCTTTTCCTAAAACTTCACAGTTTCAGGTATTTCTAAATAGAAAGGCCATCTGCCTACTGATAATTTTATTAAATAGGATAAACACCGTTGGAAGTACAAATTATATTCTTGGCCAAGTAGTAAAACAGAAGGAAAGACCACAGAGTATATCTTGCTAGTAGTAAAAACAATTAGAACTACTGAACAGGTATTCCAAATTGGCCCATCTCTGATCAATTACAGTAACTGATCTAAATACATTTAAATGAACTTCCTGTAGACATCAGAATATGTGCTTTTAATGCAAGTTTGTCTACACTAAATGTGTTACCAAAAACACAAAACAAACTGTCCAGCAATCAGTGTTTTGTCATGCTGCTCTGATGCCACTTCAGTAATTCTTCTGCTATCAACAGTACAAGCACAGTATCCAAACACAAGCATTAGCCCACAACTCTGAGGTTTATAAAGACATCTTATGTACTCACATCTCTCAACAAGCCCTATTAAAAAGCAGTAAATCAGTTCACTTCTCAGATGCCAACACTGAAGGTATAGAAATATTTTACAAATAAAAATAAACTTTAAAATGCAATTGTTAACATTCCTGATAATTCCTTTACATCATCATTTAACTTTGTTTTGTGCTTTGTTTTCCTTCATTCATTAAGCATGATGCAAGCTTAACACCATTATTTAAAAGCCACTAATCCAAATACAGTATTTTTGAGAAAAGAGGCACTAAAGATCAAAGAAAAGCAAATCTTTGGCATATTGAGAACGAAACACAACAGAACAACATCCCACAGCTCAGTGGAAATTAGGAGTGAATCCCAAAAGAAGAGAGAAAAATTTAGTACTTTCTCTGATACCTACATCTTTCCCAGTAGCAGAAACTAAATCTTTTCTGGCTCCCCATGTTATATGAACCATCAAAATTCCTGTGTTTAAACATCTTCACTTATTAACATTTCATCCGACATTCACTGACCAAGACATAATGCAGTTCTGCTTCACCACAACTCCTGATTTCAGGGCTCACTTTCTGGACAGAACAGCAAAATAATCCAGAGTCAGCAAACATAAAAGCTCTTACAATATCTAATGACAGAAAACAAAACACTATTCTCTAACCTCACAAGTCAAAATGACTACCTGACTCTTATGACTCGATTTAATTTTTGGCTTCAAAAACATTCTCCTCCTTCCACATCAGCCCCAAACTGGTGGTATTAAGCACTTCCTTTCCTAGCAAATAAGAGATTTAATGGAATTTCATTTTGCTGCAATTGAGGCATCTTACAAGCATGAAGATATTTACACAAGACAAGGCTTAAAACTAAACAAACCTATCCTTACCCATGCACAGAATCCGTACAATTGTTTCTTCTGGCCTTTAAAAATAATACACAGTCATCTCTTGAGAACAAATCTGATCATCCCAGGACATTTGTCTGAACGGATATTCTCAGGCTGCTCTCTCTTCCTTTCCCCTACACACTCCCTTTTTTAAACTTAATTATAGGAACATTCTCCAGCTTTCAGACAAGATGTATAAACAAAGCTGTGACCACTTGTGGCGATTAAAGATTCCAACAACGGTTTTGTAGGATATCCTCCTGACTGGATTTATTTCTCAGCATGAAAACAAAACATATCTGCATTTAATTCAATCAGTAAAACCAGTTGGATTTAGCTGCCACTGTTTTTTTAAAACTATCATGCTGGTTTAATCTTTGCTATTTAGTCACTGCCGACCACGTTCTAGCACAGCAGTGCTCATGCATCCATTAACAGAGAAAATAATCCCGTACACAATATCCTTTCACGTACAAAATTACCAGCTAGCAGTATGAGGAATTTAGGACCGAGGCCTGAGGAGTATTGTGAGAGTTTTTGGTCATGGGGTACACTGCGACCAGAAAGCACATCGGTGGCAAACCCAGAAGAGAAACTCATGCATCCATCACTGTAATTGTTAACTACTGGACAGCACACTGACCCAAGATGTTGCTGGGAACATTTTTCAGTCCTGGACAAGAAGATATTTTAGAAGCAAGTCATAGTTAAGATACCTGTCCTTCTGGGCTTCAAATAATATGTGAAAATGTCTAAGTTAATATTAATCCTAATACCACGTGAAAGTATGTTTTCAGGAATTGAAAGCTCCCCTGTAGCATGACCCACTGAATTCCTAAGATTTACAAACTGATTTGTTTCCTCTGCAAGGCAGGTTTAATTACACCAGTGATTCACATTCAACATATTTTTATTCAAAGAACAAAAGCATAAAGAAGTGAAAATCTGAAATACATTTTTATCCAATACAGAAAGCAGACAGCAAGCTACCAGCTGGGGCTGGAACGAGATGGTCTTTGAGATCCCTTCCAACCCTCGCCGTTCTCTAATTGCTGCCAAGTATACCATTATTTCTTGTAAAAATCAATCATTACTTATTATAAGATATAAGAATGACTTCAAATAACACAAGATTATGGTTTTGTCCCGGTCAGAAATATTCATGCATAATTGGTGTTAACACCCCTTGTCAAGCAGAAAGTAGGCAATTCCAAAGTTGTACAAAATTAGGGTCTAGAATCCATCAAACTGACAAGAAAAAAACAAAACAAAACAAAAACTACCAGAGTTTTGGTTTCACTTATTACACGCAAGAGAATGCTGCATTGACACAGTATCTGCAAATACGTTTATGCCTATAAAGCACAGCCACAGTAAATTCACTTCTTGAACCTGATGGAACAGGAGTTTGCAACAACTAAACACAGCACACACAGATAATATGAGCAACAGCTGTGAAGAGATGGAAGTGTGTCTGAAGGCTTTTCACAGTTCACACAAATAGCTAACATGCAGTGCTGTTTCTTGCCCTCCTAAAAGCACTGAAGCACAAATAGGTACAACTTGACAACGGCTTTCAAATCTTCACCTTGCTACATAGATATAGCAAAATAGACACAACTGAAGAGACACCTGCCTTACTTTTTAGTTCCTAATGATGTCCCCAACTCAGATACCTGCCATATGAAAACTGTGTATGTTAATAAGCATTTCTTTATTATACCACTCATACTATCTATATGAACAGGTAGCACTGAAGACCATGATTACATTACACTTACTCCTCTTCATCTTATATCCAATATTATACCTTAATCCATAATTTCAATGCATTTTGATTAGAAACCAATGCTTCATAACCATGAAACGAAAGAACTGCCTTCAAGCAGATGAAGGAGCACCACTGGGGAGAAAAGGAAAACCTCACAATGACCAGCTCTGAGCAAGATGTCATGGGTAGAAAGGAGGTACCAGCTCCCCGTGCATCCCTACATCACTTCGGTACTTGTTGCTCCTGGATATACAATCCTTCCTAGAATCCCCTTTTCCCCCCCCATAGGTCTGTTTTCTGCCATGCTAGCCAGACAGTTTCATGGAGGGACTGCAAAGCTGCCCAAGGCAAACCAGAAGACACAGCAGAAACCTCTGGCAGAGGGGTGTATGGGGCAGCAAGCCTTGCAATGCCAACCAGCCTAAAATCTGCTCATCTCAGCCCTCAATCCCCATGCTCAGCCCTCAGTCCCTATGCTCACAGGCTGTATCCTCTGAATCCTAAAAGTAGTTCAACCTGATATTAAAAATGGATAAGCATGGATTTCCTTTTAAGCACATTTTTCTTTTGAAGTCGCTCTGTTCTTGCTTCAAGATCAGAAGATGCTTCTAGGCCAACTTTCCTTTTTAAAAATATGTAAATACAAATTACTGAATATGGAAAGGAAGCTGAGTTTAGCTTAACACTGTAAGTGCTTACCCAAATAAATTAATACTAGCATTAATAATATAAAGTGATAAAATATGCATGGTTGTGCATATTTAAGGGCAGAAAAATTTTATGCTATCCGTTGTAGTTTTCATGGAAATAAATAGGAGGCATTACTTTTGAAACAACCATGTCAGCACATGCCTTCTTTGGTGTCGACTGCCAATTGCTGTTCAGACAACCTGGTGAATCACCATTCTGACTACAGCGTTATAGCTGTACACTGTTAATTATGCCATCATCTTAACATTATAGTCACAGAGTAACAGAATAGCAGGGGTTGAAGGGACCTTCAGAGACCACTGAGTCCAACCTCCAACGAGGCTTTAACAGGTTTACATTAAGTCATCAGCAGATCAATATTACGCTGTACAGCACACACACAAAAAATCATATAATTCAAATCTAGATCAGAAAATTAGCAAATAACCATCTTTCGGAGTCTCTTGGTGCCAAAAGGGAATGGTTAGCACTAGACTATCTCCAGGTCAACAACCACCACCGAAGTCCCTCTCCCTGAAGGGAATAGGAGTGGTCAAGCACATGCTCTGCAGCTGACAACCATGGGAGAGTGAACAGCACCAGCTACTGATGGAATCAGGTCAAACACGTGGGTTATCTTGGGAAGCCAGACTGTCTGAACTCCTACTACCACTGAACAGGATTTAGCTTCACATTCACACCAGACAACATGGGAGGATTCCCAGCAGTTCAGCATCTTCCACTGGCACGCACCTCCCAGTAGCTGCTGTGAACTACTGGGTTAACCACAGATGTCTCACTTCCAACCTTAGCAGCTTCCAGCTCCAACATCCCAGCATCCTGGACCAAGGATGGGACAATTCCTTCTGAAAGCAGAGACTATTCCAACATCTGATGAGCAAAGAAGAGTAAACAAGAACACACTGAACCTTTCAACTTTCACATGGATATTATGAGAAAAAACAAAATTTGCAGCTATGCATTTCAGCTTTGCCCTTAGCAGCCAGCTGTGTTTCCCACTGTACCCCTGGTTACTGAGGGGAAGGAAGCTTTGACAGGCTTGCACCTACATTTTTTCCTTGGAGAGACCCTGGAAAAAGGCTTGAGAAGCAAACACACCCGAGCAGTATCAGACATTCCTGTCAGATCCATTAGGAGTCGCAGCATGGAAAAACAACAGGAATGTCACTGAGCAGCTGCAGCGGGGTCCCAGTAACCAGGCCCCACAGCCGCCAGCCAGCAATACCTTCCAATTCTGCTCTATATTCAGGCACAGATCATTAGACCTACTGCGTTCCCAGCAAACATTTGGGGCTCAACCAGTCTTTCTGTCACAATTTTCCAGTAACATCTACTCTTGGCATCAAAAGAGCCACCCTCTGTACTTCACTCATTAGCGGAGAGCATTAGTCAGTTACTTATGATTGCTGGCTCTTTCCAAAGCATACAAATTCAATTTAAAAAAAAAAAAAAAAAAAAGGAAAATTCATCCTTCCCCCAGCTCTGCCTGACATGGCTCTAGAGTCAGATTCCAGAAGCAGTATTTATTGCAGAAGCTTTCTATTTATTCATTTTTCCAAGATCGGTTGCAGGCTCCAGGAAGTGGAGCAAATGCTGAATTTGAAAGCAGTCTCCATTCTCCAAAGAGTATCTCCAGAGGGAAATTACAGAGTGCCATGGTGGGACTATTCACTTCTCCTTAAGTAGCATTTACTTTCCTCCAAGACAAGACAATTTCCAGCATGCACAGTGTGATGCCTGACACTGTAAACTACCAAGATCTTGCAGTCTCATCCAAATTAGCAGCCCTGATACCTTCGGTGGAAACTGCTGAGCTATAGTGCTCAGACTGAAATGCACTGTTGGTCATATAATACTTTATTTCTTGGTCATCCTTGGCTTGAATCTTGCTATGACATCAGCGTGCCCACTGGCCACAAGAGGTCAGGAATTTATTCATAGATTTCCTAGTGAAGGAAGAGTAAGGCTTAGTTTAAGACCATGAAGCATTTTCAGATTCCTCAGACAAGAGTATATTAAGCATTTGTGAATTGTTGTTTGCCATCGCTCCATACAACGATTAGCTTGACAGGTCACTAATCCAGATAAAAAAGAACTTGCCCTCTGGTTCACTGATAAGAAGTTAGCTGGATGGGTCCACTCACCGTAAGGTTAAACCTCTGCTCTCCCTCTTTGCTTAGCAAAAGGCCATCAGTAGTTTATATCAAATCTGGCTCACCATGCTTCCAAAATTAAACACATTCAGCAAATATTTGAGGTTTCTTGGTTGTTGTTTGTTTGGGTTCTTTTTTGTGTGTGTGTGTGTGTGTGTGTGTGTGTGTGTGTGTGTGTGTGTGTGTGTGTGTGTGTGTGTGTGTGTGTGTGTGTGTGTGTAGGCATAAGTTCTGTGCTACAAAAAAAAGGTGGTGAGTTGTTTTTTTTCCTTCATACATCAAGCAGACCCTCGAATAAATACATTCCTCCTATTTAAACATTTCCTAACAGTTTCAGTCAGATCTGCCAAAATAGTACATTGCCCTTTCTAAGCTGTTTTTCCTAATATTGACAAAAAACACCGCATTCCTTTTGGAGATCAATGAAAAACAATCGGAATGTGTATTTTTTGTACTTTATTAAATTAAACATTTTTCCTCAGCTAAGTGTTCAACAACAAACAGTTTGTATTCCAATGACTTCAAAGATCTAAGCAGTTTACTTTCACTACTCTCTAGTCTCAGACTTACAGCACGTAACATTCAGCATTTGCCCTGAAACTGAGGAGAGGAAGGTTGAACAAGCTGCAGGCAGCTAGCTGCCGTTCACCCCTCACCCTCTTTCCAAATCCACCGGCTCTGCTCCTATTTATAAATGTTCTTACTCAGATTTCCATTTCATCCTGCCATGCTCAAATAGCAAACATTTTTCTTGATTGGGAAACAACTGAATGGGACCAAACACTTTAGTTCTGTTACCCCTCAACGTGATGCAAAAGGTAACAGTAAAAGATGCCACTTTTTGCTAAACTAGTAAAATCTACAGCAAATTACAACGTTCTTAGCTGAGGATACCAGTTCCATAAGACAATGTGGTTATATATAGCCTCTGCTAAGCCCATTTACAAAGAGCCTCTCTCTCTCCTCAGGGCAATGCTCTACCAGGCATAAGCTTTCATTACACAAACTTTGTGTAAGGCTGAAAATACTCTGACTTATATTAGCATAGTTGCAATCATCCTCAATTTGCCTTCGAGCAATCAAAAATACCAACTTCTGCTAAGCAGTCTGTAGCAACAAGGCACTCATCTGCAACTCTAT
Source organism: Pavo muticus (assembly GCA_016647715.1). Taxonomy (NCBI): domain Eukaryota; kingdom Metazoa; phylum Chordata; class Aves; order Galliformes; family Phasianidae; genus Pavo; species Pavo muticus. The sequence goes on along the minus strand of JACDJE010000108.1, from coordinate 415,017 downwards.
GGGCAGTGCTAATGCAATGAGCAGTAAGAAAACCTGTTAATTCAGGTTAGAGATTCTTCCATCTTTCACAAATGACATTGCAGCACGGGTACAAAACCGCTGGTGAGTGCCAGTTACAAACAGAACACTTCCTTCACTGCTTTAAGTATTTCTTGCACACCAAGTTATTAATAACAATAGTGGCATTATTAAGCACAGATTTTCATCACCAGCAGTCGTCCAGTCCTAACAGCATACAAAACAGCCTACAGTTCACTCTGAAACTATACAAAAACCAGCTCACGAAGATTCTTCAGCTACAGCATCTGTCCTGCCGTCTTCGCAATGCCAGAACACCCACATGCCACACACAGCTGAAGCCACCGAAGTTCAGTCAGTATATCTGAATGTTCTGAAATTAGTTTTGAAAGATTACGTTTAGATCCTAAAAGAAAAAAGGTCAACAAAAATTGCTCTCACACCAGCTTTAATCGGGCTGGCAGAAAAGACAAGATGCTTCCATTCGTCTCAGCGGTTGTAAACCTTCGTGACAGAATGCCCACAGCCAGCTCTAACGGAACCTTTTTTCCTGACTTGTTCTGCAGCTGTACTTTAAAAAAATGTCTCCTCATATGCCAAAGAATCACAGACCTCAATTAATTACAATCCATCAGTGGAAGTCTAGCCATCCTGCATTGTCCTAACCAAGAACTTATGATCTCACTTCCGATCTAAAAATATTTTCTACTGATTGAATGGAGCTGCACGCATTTTCACTAAATACTGCAGCACGCAACTTCGCATGGCACACATAACGTGTTCATGCTAAGTAGATGACATAGCATAAGAATTAATAGCAATGGAAAAAGACAACTTATACAGGCCCGCAGAACATAATCATCACATTGTTCGCACATCCCTGCCACCACTGTTCACTTCTGTTCCAGAAAGTCTCCAGAGGAAGAAAGAGAGCAGCAGAAGCTGATGAACTTCCAGCTGCAAAGGGGTGGGAGGGAAAGGAAGCAGAGTGATTAACTGAAGAGATTTATTGTATGCACACATTCGATGTTAAAGCTCAGCATCTACTGTAACAGATTTCTTTGGGATTCATTTGACAATTCAAATACAGGAAAACGCTACCAAGCTAACGTTTGTTCAGCATGAAAGCCTTTCTTCAGAACATAAAACAAGGTTGTGAAAAGCCAAGACTTTGATAGAAAAGAATTATCATACTATATCTCGAAAGTGAGAAGGACCTTCTGATATTAACCCACCACACCGGAAAATCTTATCTGCTAAGTCTGTGTGAGTCCAGAGAAAAATCCAACGTGTAACAATTCAAAAAATGCAGCGTTCTCTCTCTCGAGATGTTACTGTACTGCTTCCTCCAACTCAGACAGCACACTTCATTCTCTAGGCACCAATACTTTGAGTTTGCTCCCAAATGCATCGTGAAGCAAGATTTTTTATTCTAGCTGCTGTCTTTTAACAGCCTTTGGCACAGGCAGAATCTGCATACAACCAACGTCGCAGAAGACAACTACATTGAAAATGATTCCTTTAGGCTTTTCACGAGTAAAGATCATAACTTACTGCTTGGAAGAAAACAACTTTGAATACCACTCTTGTAAAAGAAGCAAGTTATGTGTCTTAATTTGAATTAAAAATCAGATAAAATAGAGGGGACGGGAAACAAAATCCAAACATAGCTATATATCACTCAGTACAATAATGTAAGTATATATCACTCAGTACAAAATGAAAGTCATTGTTTCCTTAATTAAAAAGAAATAAATGGCTGTAAATTGGCTGCAGGTTTACAAAATGCATCAACAGCAAATTAATTCACTCACCATGCAAACAGTATCAAGTATTACTGCCTCATTCCATGGAGCACAGCAATCCTATCACAGGAACAAAACCACCTCACTCTTACAACTGACATTGATAAGCAAGCTCAAGAACTCCACAGACTGTTACATTTCACATAGCTGCAGGGACATCCCAGGGATTTCTACATTGCAACTGATTTGTTTTGCTTTTAGAAGTAATTTGCCTTCAAAACATATGGTTTTGTCCACATTTCACTTCCACTTTGAAGTCACAGATCAGCTCTTACTCGTTCAGGAAGGAAAACATGTTGTTGTTGTTGTTGTTGTTATGTTCTAGCACAGTGGACAAAAACACCAGGCTGTCTGGCAAGCCAACAGGCTGACCCAAAGCTTTTTTCTTTAAAAGAAAAAAACAAAACCACCAGCTTTCATTAAAATAAAAGCATTAATAAAGTGCATGCAATGCACCAATACTTCAGAGGATTATGCTCTGGACAGTAGTTATTTTTAAAATTCCCCTCACTATCACTAATATAAGTAACTCACACTATTTCAAACTGGTTCTTCCTATCAAGTAGGACTTATTTGTATATTATTTGTAATAAACATAATAGTCTGACTAGCTTAATGACAAAGTGACTACATTCAAAATTAAAGGCTGAGAGTAGCAGTAACAGAGCTCTGCGGTGTAGGTTGCCATTTGATTAACTCTGTCTGCAAATTCAGAGTGGAATAGAGATCTGGAAAGCAGGCAGAGACCCAACAGACGGCGCAGCTCTACTCTGGCATCACTGGTCTCAACAAACAGGAGGCTAGCTACAGTTACAAAGAAACTTGAGAGATGTGACCTTTATAACAAAGAAAAAAGAAGAAAAATCGTTTTGGAAGTACGAAGTGTGCCTTATTTTGGTCATCCTTAAGTATCCTCACATTCGGCGTACCTGCTGTATTTCTCACTCATGTTGTTTAATGTGGATCCAAACCATCACCTGCAGAGCTGGAAGCACAAAACACACTGAAGGTAAACTGAACTCTGAAGAAAAGTATGAGGCTTCTCCCATCCCTAAACACCTCAGCTCTGCAAGAAGACGACTGGTGGAACTCGGCATAAGTGGAGTTATTAAAATCAAAACAGTTCAATGAACTTTATGTTGTACCAATGCTTCAAAGAGAGTAAAGAACTTTGTTACAGCTAAAACTGATGAACTTCTTCTGTAATCTAAAGATACAGCTGCCTTCCCACACCACTCAGCTAACTCCATTTCTGAAAAATAATAATAATAAAAGGAAGAACTCCTAGATGACTTAAAGTCTACAGCAAAATCCGAAGGCGTTTGAGTAGTTCAGGATGCAATTTATGGCAGTTCTGCAATGGATACTCCTAGTTCCTGTTGCTTTTACTGGAATATTTTTATGGAGAGTCATTTTTTTCCCACCCTACCCTTTTCCTTTACTGAATTTCCACACAATAACTTCAAGTTGACCATCACCGGACATCTGAACAACAATAAAAAAGCTACAGCTGGATCCTGTATTAGTCCCAGCTGCATTGGATCTCTGGCCTTCACAGAACATGAGAGCCAATAGGAAAACAGTAGGGAAACTTCTTTTAGCAGCCTAACTTTCAATAAATCACTTTTCCATACGCTACTACAACAAAAAGTAGTAGTATTTTACTAATTAATGCAAACTGAAATTTTTCTCCCCATTTTCACCCCTTCTCTTAAAAAAATTAAATCTCTCTTCAAAAACCTTTACTACAAAATACCAGAAAATAATCATCTCCAGATGGTCTTTCAAGTCTAACATACCACAATGGATGTATCTGCCAAGTCCACCCACCCACAGGCTCCATAAACTTCAGAGTATTATTTGTATTTAATTTGGATTACTAATTTCACCCAGCCTTTCCCCTTTATGATACAAGTTACTTTTGCAGGCTCCCAAGGTAGGTAGGAGATACAAAAGGACACTAAGGATAAGGACAGAAGGTGTACTCTCTCTGCTTGGGCTATCAGTGAATTCACAGCGGAAGGGCTTAAGTTTGCCCTCTTTCATGTTTGCTCTTATGAAATATCACCTAATCTTTTAAAACATTCACGTGAAATTATGTCATTTATTGGTACAAAACCAAGACTAAACACTGCAGTCCTTCCAAACGCACATCGCACAAAATGAGAGTAAAGAGCATTAGATGTATTTTCATTTAACCAAAAAAAACCAACCACGCTCTGGTTGCTGGGGGGAACCTCCTCCAAAATATTTAAGAAATGAAGTTGCTATTTAATGCCCCAAAATGCACTTCCTACAGAAAAAAAAATGACATAAAAATCAACTCCACATGCTCCATTTGTCAGTCCTTGCTAAAAGACCTCCAGCGAACTGCAGTGTCACAAAACAGACCTCACGTAACAGAAGGGAGATGGGCTTAACACCTAGTTTGGGATTTCCAAATTGCAGAACAAACCAGCATCAGCTACACGACCCATCAGCACACCAGGCAGGTACGGAAAGCCTTTATGCTCTCCCTTCTGTGACTGCAACAGTTCTCACGCATACAGCAGTTGTCTGTCTAAACTTCAGGTCTGACTGACCCTGACTACCAACTTCAAATTCCAGGTAAGCAGCAGCTTACACAGAAACTGCAATTTAGGAGTAGCAGCACCAGGACAAGAGATGGTAAGAAAGCCGCACACCACTATTCCCCCTGTTCCTACAACAATGCTGGATTCTGCACTGTAACGCTGCAGGTACATAACATCAGAGAAACCAAACAGTGGGACAGTAAGTCAGAACCAACCTGCAGAAGAGCGGGTAAAATAAGTTCTATAAAATAAAAAAATTACTTTTGAGACTATAAACATACACCTCCATAATACAAACTACCTGCTAACATGTGACATGACAGATACCACACGCAAAGAGAGCTTTCCCCAGTGCTTGTTAGCAGTGAGGTTACAAAACACAAGGCTATACTGAGGTTTACTTTGGGCTGAGTGAGGCTCCTAAAGACGTATGGCTGAATATTAAGTGCCTGGTTTGGGGGGCTCCAAGCAGAATCCTTGCAGTTTAAAGAAAAAGAACTGAGAAAGAAATAACCAAAAATTGAGGGGAAAAAGGGAGAATCACAAAACAACACACACAGATTTACCTACCCAAACCAATCAACTCCATAGATCTACTACAAGGGACCATCAGGCAGCATGGTTCATACACTGCAGCTCCTGCACAGGCGATCCTGAACGGCTGAGCACTTCACACGTAGAAGAAAGGAGTCAGGTCTACACGGTCTTCTCGAGGACTCAGAACAGTCCTATACGGCACCAAGCCCCTTCCCTGTACTGGGTAGAATTTCAGGGTCAGAGAACACACTTAATTTGCAAGGTTCCTCCCAAGGAACAGATTCTCCATTCCAGAGCCACCACCTCTTCTTGCTGCCACTTGGCTTAGCTCAGCTTCTTGGGAAAGCCTTCCTCCACAGCCGCTGGCTGCCAGGCGGGAGATGCAGCCACAGAAACATGCAGCAGATTTACAAATTCAAAAATGGGATTTGCAAGTGGTCAAAATTGTGCTCAGAGGGAGCATACAGCCTGGTGGGAAAATTCCTCTTGGGTCGATTTGAATGCCTAGGCAGGAAGTTCATTAGTCCACACTTAAACGAGTAAGGAAAAAAAAAATAAAGGACTCAGAATCTGATTACTGAATATAAAAAAAATAAAAAAAATACCCCTTCCAGCAACAATAAGCCCTTATTTTGTCATCAGCAACGCGCTTATAAATGCCCCTTTTGCCGACTCCCCCTCTTGCAGCATGCCTCATGAGGCAGCGGGACCTGCTGCTGTCAGCATCTGACCCTACAGACAACACCGCCTGTGAGCCGAACAAAGATCTCATTAAGGACCATGATATTTACAGTGCACCAAAGTGAAAATCTAACAGCAAATAAAAGCTTCTGAAAACTTGGAACTGAGCAAGCAAACAACCTGAATGGCATTCTGCACTCTGGATGTGATAGCACAGAACACAGCTCCATGCTGGAAGTTGCACTTACGATTAATGATTCGGTTGTATAAAAACGTGGAGGTGACTCATTAAACGACTGCATCTCACAGCTCTGACAGAAAACAAGAGGCCGTTTCCCTGCTTGCACATGCCAGTTCTTTTTCAGCCTTTTTGTGCATGCGAGAAAGGGAGAGCAAGCAGCAGAGAGATGGATCTGTGTCCTTTCTACCCATCTACTCCTTTTGGCAGAGCACATCCTGCATATCGCTCCATTCCAACACAGTTTAACCAAAGGGAAGATGTTACAAGCTCCATGAGAACTGGTGCGCACCAACAGCAATTCCCACAGCTGCTGCTGAGCCGCTCCCTCACCCTGCATCAGCTCTGCTCCCAGCAGCTGCAGGACATCGCGTTATGAGCCAGATAAACACACAGGGATGGGTGCCAGACACAGAACTCTGTAAGGAAGGGATGGAGGGCTTGTCACTGGAGACAAAAAACCTCAGGACCGCCACGGGAGAAGGCACAGCCTGCGAGACACTACACCACTTCCATAGACTGTGTTCTATTGTCTTCATACAGCTTTCTTGTTTTGCACAGGAACTAGAGGTATTTCATCTAAAAAATTAAAAAGTGACTTTTCTCCTTCGATACGAAGGACTCACATCTGCATGAACACCAGCAGCTTCCCAAAATCCACCTGAGCAGCTGGGTCTGATAGGGAATGCCAGATCTGAACTCAAGACTCAAAGCTCTCAAAATGAACTTATCTACAATTCTCATTTTGAACTGAAGAACTTCCTTATGAAATTCAGTCAGAAGAATTACTAGTTAGTAGTCTTGCAGGAAAATCTATCCCTGGTACAATTTCCATTTGGTTGCAAAATAACAGTATCAATTTCACAAGTCCTCCACACACCTGGCATAAGGCAACCATTCCACCTTATAATAATCAGAACATCTGAAAACGAGGGTAATTAGTAAAACCACGCCAAGAAGCCCAACCTGCTGAAAAATCAGATCAAGGATTGCCAGTACTTCATGTCCTATACAAGGACCTGATTCATGGCTCACAAGCTTCCAGCATGCTACACCTCCTGTTAACTCCGTGAGACCTGACTTTGTCAGAGATGTTTTTTTCCTGGGAAATGTAGGATAATATTTGTATTATTGTAATTATAATATTGTAATATTGTAATATTCTTGCATGTCAGCTTTAACTGGAAAAGCTCCCCACTTACATTGCACCTATGTGTAAACAGATATCGGAACTACAGCACAACTGCAGAAGCAGCTAAGCATCGCTACTTTCCTTAAATGAAACTTCATATTACCAAATAATGGGTTTAAAAAACCTCAGAAAGTAATGAAATAAATGTGACACAGATGTTCACTAAAAAAAAAAAAAGAAAAAAGAACAAGAATGTTTTTACTTCATAGCAACCAAATAGGTCAAGCCATTTCCTTCTTCAGGCAAATCCCAGAGGACCACAGAACACATGGTTTTCTAGTGGATTTTCTGTGTCTATCCCACTAAAAGGAAATACTGCCGTCCAAAATATTTGCAATACTAAGTTTTCCCATGAAATTGTTGGGAGTTGAAAGAAGGAAGTCATATGCAATTAAAAACAATTTGCTAGATGCTGAAGTTATACAAATGGCATAATTAAATATACTTTTTCTATTTAAGTCACATACTTCTCCTATAGAACATACTGCTCTAAAAGAATGCATAGCAAAGGGCTCAGAAGTACCAGTGATGGCGGTTCACATGAATTTTTTCTTTGCTTCCATAAATCTTAAGGTAAAATATCACCTGTTCATCACCGCCGTGGGATTCCTGTCCTGCAGTTCTACATTCTGACACGTTTTTCCAATAAAATAGCTGCTAAGTGCTTCTTTTTATCCTTGGTGAAAGAAGCCCGTGGTCACTGTGTCCAAACTCTTCATTAAAATGAGTGCAATCCTTCAGCATATGCTTAAGCACTTCTGAACTACAGGACAACGAAGTGATTCAGTTTCAAAAGGAAGAAAGAATCTGTAGAGATTCCTTATCTTCACAAACCAGCACCCTTCGTGTAGCCCAGCCCCAGATAGAAGCTTGCAGACAGCGTGTGAACCCATGATCAGATTAAATCTACTCAGGCATTCAAACATTAAAATGAATACTGCACAGGAAAATACAACTTATTTCTTAAGTTTCAAATTGCAAAAGCCTTCAAAGGGTTTTGTGTTGCCTTTTTAATGCCAGTTTTGTACAAGTTTTCTACAGACTGTTCTTTAGGAAAGAGTAAATTAAAACATCTGATTTATTTCCTCGTCAATAACCACTGGCAATGTCATTGTGCATCCACAGGCACCAAGAAAGGCCATGGCTGGAAACAACATCAGGAGCTCTGTTTTAGACTCGTTAGGCTTAATATGACAATTATGCAATCTTAAGATGTCAAACAGGCCAACATTTTAGCTGGGACAGATGGCAGTGGAACCAGAGCAGGCAGTATATGCTGTGAGTCATCACTTCAAACATGATTGTTCAATTTTTATTTGCAAATTTGATTGTCCAGATGAAGATGTAGTGAAGAAGAGAGCCTTAAGGCAAGCACAGAGCCCTGCAAATCTTAGCAAGAAGTTGGAAGTAGAAAGACCATCTTCCATATGAAAAAGGGATTAACAAGATGTGAGGGGAATGAGGAGCCAACAGAGAAAGAAGCCAAGAAAGAGCAAGATTTCAAAAAGAAAAGCATAGTAAACAGGACTAGAGGCAGCTGGAGGGACAAGGAAGGGAATGTTCCAAGCACGAGGGGTCAGGACAAGCGTGGAAAGGACCTAGGATGAACCTGGAGGAGATGCTCTTCAGACAGCGACTGCAAACAGCTCATTCCATGACTTCCAACATGAAAAGGAGTTGGGGCAGTAGTTCAACAAGCAACTGCGGCCAAAGACAGGGTGTAAAAAGAAATAGACAAAAGCATGCTTGCTTGGGGAAGAAAGGAAGCGAGCAAAAGATAGCAGTGGATAGGATGGAGCTACAGTACAAGCAGAATGGCTTACAGCTTTTAATCAAGAGCTAAAAGCTGAGCCAGCAAGGGAGAGACTTATAGGTGGAAAAGATGGCAAGCAGAAGGAACTGGAGGAAAGCCACACTGTATTTCATCCACTTTCCCTTAAGAAAGAGATGAAAATTCTATAAAGAAAGAAGGGGATCAGACTGAGAAACTTGATGCAAACTGCAGGATGTCTCCTGGAAAGCACCGTGCTGCCTCCAGACACGCAGCCCCTCACCTGGTAAAGGCTCTTACGCTCCACTGATATTACAAGACTGCAATATCCATTTTGTAACAGCAGCACATGGGAAAGCCACTTTCACATGGCTATTGCAGAGCAACGTCTGGGAACCACAGCAAAGTACTCTCTGTTCCTCCAAGTAAACCCTACAGGGTTTTTTCCTAGATGTAATAATCCACAGATGCTGTGTTAGAGGCGCACTGTTCCACTAAAACCCGTGCCCTGATTATGCTGCCGTGCACCAGCCACCAAATCCCATTACTCAACGACTCATCAAGTCTGGCAATCTCTGGAAATTTTATCAGCAAAAATGTCATGTCTTCTTCCAAGCCACAGCTACAAATATCGAACATCAGGCTAAGAAAAACCTTAACATGTTACTGCAATTAAGAAGTCTATTTTCTGATACCACTAGAAATTACATTGTAAATATGAGTTATTACTAATACTAATGCATTTGGGGATAGAAGTTAAGACCCTAGTGAACCAACATGTAATCTGTACAAATTGAGGTAAGTTGAGCACGGAGAAGTATTTATTTTGCAAAAAGAGCCTTAGTTTGAAGCCGTGCTGGCTGACAGAAGACATTTACGTTGTTTCATTTCGTGCTGTATGTCTGAATTTGCTGTTATTTCTCCTCCTAGAACCAGGACGGGAGGTTAGTCCAATACTCAGGTGCATTTTTTTGTTCTTGGCACTTTCTCAGCATTACTTAAAACTCCAAAGAACTGTTGGGACAACCTTTTAAAACCACCAGTACCAGTTATCCACTTTGATGAGCCTGGAGAAAAACACAGTTAGTATTCTTCTTTATTAAACACACTTCTTATTTTGCGAGTTCCTTTTATTTTGAACAAAACATGCAAATTCAGTCTTGAATGCAGAGCAAACGTCCATAACCATGAGCAGGTCACATGAACTATCCTATCTTTAGTATCTGCCTTTGAAAGACGCTACAATCCAGAGGTTGCCGACATATACAGATAATTTAAAAACAACTTTTTAGGGAGAAATTTGGGGGGTGGTCTTTCTTTTTAATTACATTTAACAGCTTTTACCTATAAGCAGATAACTGCTTTGCCCCGCAGAAAAACAGAAGTCATCTTGCTAAATTTGGCTTGGCAGCAAGTCTGTTCTTCTGAGTCTTCTGCAAGACGATCTGGTCCTTTGGTCCAGCTCCTGATGGCCTGCCTCCATACCAGAAATCCACGTGCTACCTGGCACCATCGCTGGCGAGCATGGCCAACAACAGGCTGGCAGCTGAACTGTCTCCAACCCCAAGGAAAGCTTCAACATTTGGAATCAGCTTTGGCAGCAGTAGAGAAACCTCACTGTCACAGTCAGTGCTAGAACTTCGTGTATTTGCTGAGTAGAAGCAAGATTTTAACCTTTTAGCACGCCTGATGAGAGCTCAAAACAAACATGCATACAGAAGTCACTCAGTACTCGATCCCATAGGCTTTTCTACATGGAATGGCACTGAGCTGGATTTGGAGACTACGAAGCAACTGCACAACTCAAGTTCAGGGGAACAAAGAGGAGTACTATTCCAGCCTGCCTTCGGCACACCTGCTGCAACACTCAATGTGAAGATCCCGATTCAGCAGTACCACCGCTGCAGAACAACAGTGAGTATGTAAGAAAAGCCATGCTGAGATCACAGAACGTGTGATTTTAAACCAAGCGAGGAGAGGGAGGGGGAGAGACTTCCTGGATGAAGTGAACCACAGAGATATTTTAATCAGAGCACAAAAGGAGGCTGAGACGAACACCAACTGACGCGGATCATATCGCATCAATAATCCATGCACACAGCCTCACTGAGAGCAACGGGAGGTTTGTGTGTAAGTGGCTTGTACAAAATAAACGCATGCCCGCATTTAGACTCCACACAGAAGAGAGAAAACATCAAGAACAATTCCCGTAATTAACACTTCTCTTCCGCCAAGTGTTTCTAAAATAATCCTGACTTTACACAGCTCTGCTTTTATTCACAGCTTTCACAAGTGATGGCAAAATAGCTGACCCCATTTGTCAGATGAAGGAACTGAAGCATCAGATGCAAATGAAACTGAGGAGCAGGGCAGCAGGCAAAGCTGAACTGGGAACTGCATTTACCTTCTGAATCACAGTTTAGTGCCCTAGATATTTAGATGCTTATCTAGATCAAGCCTCTAATTAGGATGATTCGGCGCAGTCCTCTAATAATTGTCCTGCTGCCTTGCAGTACCTGTGCACACTGATAAGCTCAGCTGCACCAGTTTGTCACTTCACCATGAGAATTTCTGGAGCACTGCAGACGTCCTACGAAGGTTCCAGCACCGGACAGCCCTGCTGAGCTCCCCTGGCAGACTCTGAGCCTCGCTGCTCGGTAGCACCAAGGCGCTCTGAGATTGGCTGTCAAATCAACACTTCCCACATGCTTTCCATTGTGCAAAAAGAAGGGAGGGGGGGGGAAGACTTAATTCAAAACAACAATGCATTAGCTGGAAATGATCTAACTAATTCTGGCGTTCCAAGCTGACTGTGCTCCATAAGAAAAAGTCAGATAGGATCTCCAGTCAGGAAGATTTCAATACTCACATGAGACTAGCATCAACCATCAAATACAGATAGGAAAAAAATTAACCATCTTATTAGCCTACAATGGTTCTACAGTAAAGCCAAATAGGGAGGGATATGAGAAGAGTGTGATACAAAATCAAAAACAAAAGTTTCGTTCTATATTAAATCTGACTTCTTCCTCCCCAGAACCAACTGCAGGACGGACTGCCTCCTTCCAGCCTCTGGGTGCTTTTCATCCTGAGAAAATCCAGCTTTGAAATACTCACACTTGACAGCGGACTGATTCAGCAAGAGGTCCACCTTCCAGTCAGCCTGGCATGTCAGAACTACAACACAACACAGGGCCGGTGCCAAGAGCAAGCACCTCCATCTCCCTCTCCTACAGATACAAGCCCATAACACTGTGAAAATAACGTACGTCGAGTTCAGTTAATCTTCTGAACAGTACCAGTGTTCAATTGCTTCCAATGACAATTTTTAAAGGAGGACTGGCTTGTTTTGTTCTTTGTTTTCCTTGCAAAAGACTTAAGCCTAACACTGATGAGCCAGGCTAGAGCCGAGAAATGGCCACGCTCCTTCAAGAGTTATTCCTCTGATTCATCATAGCCTTTTTCTTTCCCAAGTTGTCAAAACAAACACCACACCCACCCGATTTCCGAGTTCTGGGCAATTACATTTAAAATTAGCAATCACCGCGTTAATCATACGAGCCTTAGCCATTATTTTATCCATTTAGAAACAAGCGATACCCTCAAACACAGCGTGTTTAACGCTTCGGAGCCATCCCCACTGAGCAGCCGTTGGGTTACAGCGAATGTAGGGCAGCCCTGCAGCCCACTGAGCACACAGAGCCCCCCGGGCAGCGCCGGCAGCCCCACCGCCGGGAACACAGCGGAGGGGCTCCTCCAGAGGGAAGGAAGCTTTACACACGAAGCACACTGGAAACGACACGAAGAAAACGGGCTGTAAACCCGCCGTCCTTACAGCCGGGACAGTCTGCAGCCTCCGAAAGATTAAAGATTAAAAGCTCCCCTAAGATGCAAGCCCTGATTTGCTAAAAGTGCTGTTTGGGAACATTAGCATCGCTGCCTTTAGGAACGGTTCGCCTTGTTTAAACTGGATGAACCACTCCAGGATTATCACCGAGCCTCCAGTAGGATGACACACAAACAGAAGCCCTCGCAGAGCATAATTATTCTTTTCACCGCTCGCACAAACGCCAGACACACACTTTTCTCTCCCTCCTCCCCAGCGGACGCACAGCTGTGCCCGGGGAGCGCCGCGATGTCTCCGGGCGGGAGCGGAGCCAACGCGGGGCTGTCACCGCGCCGACGGACGGGGCCCCGCCGCTCTCCGGCCGCCCCAAGAGCGCCCCTTCGCCCGGCCGAGCCTTCCGGCCGCGGGCACGGAGCCCCATCGTGGCCGCCGGCACCGGCGCTGCCCCCGCGCCCGGGAGGAGCCGGGCAGGACGGGGCACGGAGCGCGGAAAGGAAAAAAAGAAGGGCGAGGTGCACGTTCCGGCCTCAGCCGCGCTCCCCAGTCCCGGCCCGGGCGCGCCGGCCGCAAGTGAACGCTGCCCCGGCACAGCGGCCAGGTGCGGGGCCGCGGCCCCTCCGCCACTCACCGCCACCTCCGCCGCCCTCTTCGTCCATGTTGGGGCCGCACGCAGCGCGCTCCGCGACGGCCGCGGCTCACGGAGGCCCCGGACTCGCTCCTCCTGCTGCTCTCTTCCTTCTTCGCTGCCGCTGCGCACTGCCGCCGTGCTCCCCGGCCCCGGCCCTCCCCACCCAGCGCTGCCTCAGCCCCGGCGGCAGCTGCCGCCTCGGCCCAGCCGCCCGCCCCTCTCATGTGACACGCGGAGGGGCGGAGGGGGAGGCAGGGCCCGGCCGGATCCGTGCCGCCGCCGCCGCAGCAAGGTCGCCGGTGCTCGCCGTGCTCTCTCCTCCCCTCAGGGGGCGGCCGTGCCCCGGAGTGCGGGGAGCCTTCCGACCGCCGTTTTTGGTGTTCCCGGCGCGGCACGGCGCGGCCTGGCAGCGCTCAGCGCCCCGCATGAGTTCCCTGTGGGCAGGGAGCGGGAGGAGCCCGACCCGCCAGCAGCAACCTGAGCGCGGCGGTGGGAGGGGGGTGGGGGAGCCGGCTGGAGGTGGCTGGGCGAGCCGGGGAACGTCCGCAGAGCCGCTGGGACTTTGAAGGTGTCTCGGAGGGAAAAAAGAGCCGGGGGTGACAGGAGGGTGAGGGACAAGAGGACAAGAGCTGAGCTGGTGCCGTGTTGTGAGGGGGATGAGGTGGGTGGAAGTAGACGTACAGTCTGAGTTGGGTGGTCCTGTGTGGAACCAGGAGTTGGACTCGATGATTCTTAATGGTCCCTTCCAACTCAGAATATTTTATGATTCTGAGTGTCCAAAAAGGAGTCTTGGGCTCGCGGTGTTTGTGTTTTCTCTGCAGCCTTGCTTGCCCCTGGTTCTTGGATCGGGTGCTGGAGAGCTGCTGGGTGCTCTTCCCGCAGTGGCTATGAAGTTTTGTGTGTAAATGGGAGCTCCTCGTACACAGCACAGGATTTTGCATTGACATGTAATGCCTGTTTTGGTAAGGAAAAGAATTTGCCTGCTTACAGTCATGGGACTTGAATACTTGTGGGATTTCTTAAGTCCTTGCTAAGATGGGCAGCGTGACACTGGTGCAGGTAAGCCGAAAGGTAAGCAGCAGTTTGCTGGCACCAACCACTCTTCCTTCCTTCCCAGGAACCACCCCACATTATTTTTTAAAACCTTTAGTGTTAAAATTTTATTCAGAAGGGAAACGGGTGGAGGAAGGGGTCAGCCAACAGGAAGGTATCAGGGTTTTCATTTTCCTGTTACAGGCTGGTATGGCACAGTGTGTGTAGTGTGGGCTGTCAGCAGCGCTCACCTCCTGACACCGCTGCTCATTGTTGTGCTGAGAGCAGTGTTGGTTCTGACAGCTGCTGTGGTGATCAGGTGTCCCTCAGCGAGAAATCATAAACATCGCAACCCCTAAAATGCTCCTATACTTTCCTAATGGTTTAATCACTGTGTGAAAAGGAGGTGATTACATAAAACACCATGACCTTGGTAAGAGATGTATTTTCAAACTACGTAAAGTGCTATTAAGGATGACTTCAAAATCAGTTTGAATGCAGATGAGCTGACAGCAGGCTCTGAATATTTTTGCCCACTGAGCAAACTGTTAATTTTCGTTAGAGGGGAGTCTGGTTCATGAGAAGAATTCTGGTGTTATGTTTCATCACAGAATGTTTTCATTAAATCTGTGGTTTTTTATGCATTTGTGTAAGATATACTCCATTCTTTTCTTGCTTTCATTTAGCAGTGTCATTTTTTCTCTTCCAATATTTAAATATAACATTTGATACAAGAAAAAATCTACTGCAAAGTAAAAGCCCAATCACTAATAGCAGAAAAGAGTGAGCTGTGGAGAACAGTCTTCCTCCCACCAGTTCAGTGGCAGAATTCCTGCTGACTTCAGTGGAAACAAGACTGGGCTTTAAAATAAAATAAATGAATGAATGGCAAAGATAAAAACAATTTGTGATGCAAGCAAGATAAGGAAAAGTGACTGTCCTAATTATAAGTGGTCAGTTGGGATACTTTATATAAAATGTCATGCTGAAATCAGACAAACTTGCGATGAATAAAATTTCTTCATTATTACTTAATTATTAATTTGAGCAAGCAGTCAAATTTTCAATATTTTACACTACTGATGTAGCTTTCTGTGTTGTAGTCTGAAATATATCTTGAGGAAAGTCTGCTACTTTCAGTCCCATGATAGTAGGATGACTTAACCTTACAAAATACAGAAGAGCACTGAATTACAGTGTCTTCTTCATGGCTGTGTCTCTGCAATGATGGCTCACAGTCCTCAAAACTTCATTTTTTCCTGCATGTTGTGTTTTCTGTACAGACACTTGCATGAGCCTGATCCTACACATGCTGTAGGCATAAAACTTAGTTCTACATGCAGGGTTCTTACCAAGCAAAGCTGTTTATTCCTTAGGTGAGATATGTGATATAAATTTTGAAGATCTAAATTTTTATCTCACTGTCTCGTGTTCCCATGTACTGCTTGAATGTCACGTGTGGCTGTAAAGCTAACCAGGGCGGGATAAGATTCTTTGAAAACGCACAAAGTCAACTAAAGAATGACAGCCACGGTTCTACATTGCGACTACGGTAGTTCCACCATGGGAGAACTATTCTTTAGTTCTTGGAAATGCAGAATAACAATGCCACTGTAATTAAAGACTGGGCAGTTTCCTGCCAACAGAGGAACAGGTGCCAGATAGCAAAAAAGGTTCTAATCTCAGCAAATTTTAGGGTACGCTCCAGTAAACTATTTCCTACTCTTGTGAATAATGCTCTCACATCTACTTCGTTTTCTGGAACTTTGATCACTTTTCCATTTTGAAACACATATGAATTTTATTTATCTCTCTTTGTTAGACTTTCAATCGACTTGTTTTTGAAGGTTATTTGATCTGTTTTTCTTCCTTGCTGTCCTTTTTGTAGTCATAGCAGTTTTTACAGGAGGTGCGTTTTGCCAGTTCTTTATCCGCAAGTCTCGCCTTTTGTGCTGGAGGAAGTTCACAGTCTGTCATTTGTGCAAATAAGAGTCTAATAGTTGGTCTGTTTAAATTATCTTTAGGGGGAAATTGGGCGTTCTTCAAAACCGACTGCTGGCAGGGTTGATTCCCTTAGTGATATGCTTTGTCTTTATTTTTCTCTTTTAGATAGCTTAGTGTCTGTTTTGATTAAGTTTGCACTACGAGGTAATTTATCATGTCATGCTTCATTTTAAAGGGTCAGGAGCACATCTGTTACGACATTTGTCGTAACACAGAAGATCAGTGAAGACAACTGAGTGCCTTACATCATATTTTAGTGATCTAAGGGGCTCATTAAATCTTGAGTCATTTCTATAGATTGCAATTTAAACCAGCTTGCAAGCCATAGTGAATGAAAATCACTTCCCACCCACCCCCCTTTATATATATGCTTATAATAATTGAAGAATGTAGGTGTCAAAAAGCCCTGTTGGTTCTCACATCCTTTCCTCAGCAAGAGAGAACTCCCTCTTATTCTGGATTGCTTTTTATCAGTTAATGGAAATACTGAAAAATATCCTCATTATTAATCTGGATTTTACTTGTAGAGAGAAATAAGGTTAATCTTACCTTGATAAGTTTCGGTAATGTAAATGTTTCAGTGATGTAAAGTTCCATTTTGTGATGATAGATTTTGTAAACTTTTCATTTCTAAACCAAAGCAATAGCTATGGTGGTGTTCATTACATGGGCAGCAATAGGAAACTAAATACAAGTAGAATTGTGTTATAAGGCTTAAGAAATACCGCTCTGATTTTGTTTTTGCAAAACAGAAGGAAATAAAGTGACTGGCACTGTGGCATCAGGCTGGATGTCAGTATCTCACACAGGGCTGGGATTTTGAAAGTCCTAATTAATCTTGCTTTGGGAGCTGTAACCCAACTGTAAGCCGTACATGAGACCTGCCCTAGCTGTATACATATGGCAGTAGCTGAGGGATTTATTGTGGTAATGTTGGTAACAGAGGAGGCCCACACGGCTCCTTCCTCCCTGCCTGGAGAAGCCTCCTTAAACAGCTCCATGGTGCATCAGGGCTGGCATCCCTCGGTATGTATGGCAGCCAAAGTGGCAGGCTGGGCTGGCTCACGACACGCGGTGTCAGAGGGGTCGGACCGGGTGCTCTTGATTCACCAGTGAGCTGATGTCTGAAATGCAATTGCGTATCTCCACATGAGCTGGCTCGGATCTGTCTGCTGGCAAGTCAGCCGTGCACAAATCTGGGTTTAATAAATGTGTGACCATAAATTCAGCCAGGAGTAGGAACTGTCAGCTAATGATTGTGACTTTCAGTGTCCTCTCAGCTGTTCACATAACTATAAAGCCATGCTGTAAACGAGAGCGCTCTCTGAAACAGTTGGTCATTGGCACAATTGCAACTTTGGTACACTGTGACACACAGATGGTGCAGGAAGAAGGAAGGCAGAGTGGTGGATTTTGTCAGTGGGGACATCCCTGTATATTCCTAACTTTATTCTGAACCAGAGTCTCTCCATCAATTCTTTCTGATCCCTCACGCTCAGCCCTTCTGAAGCTGTGTCTGGAGGCAGGCTATGCTTGTCAGTATGTGATCTGTACGACGGCGGTGAATCCATCCAGAACAAACACAAGCATACGATTGCATTCCGGTCAAGATCAGCCAGCGCTGAGTGACAGCGTTTACACCAGGCTTTATCCTGGCTTTACAGTGGCAGCAGAAAGATAAATGACACCAACTCAGATGTAAAACCATCAGGGTAAAACCACTCTTTACTCCTTATTTTGTTTTGTTTCTAAAAAACTGGTTGGGTTGAATTTCTACTGAGAATTTTGTGCCTTGTGGCCATCCAAAAATGCTATTTACTGTATCGTGAAATTGCAGTTGCCTGCTGGTGAGGGTATGCCTTCAGCTCCTCTGGTATGTTATTGTTAAATACATAGCTGCTGTTGAGTCTAGATGCAGAGGGGTAGCGATTCCTTGCTAAAAGGCTCTGTGTAGTATTTTAAATTTTTACTGTCTGCAACCAAGAAAGGGCCCTATTTATCCCAGCTGCTATAGTTAGAAAAAGATATACGGAGCCTGAAGCAGAAAAACATGGCTTCAATCCTTTTCTTCTCGTGGCTATACCTGCTACTTTATTTCTTGAATATCATCATAGATGTAAGAATGATCCTTTATTCTTCTATATCAATGCAGAAATGCTTTAATATTTTCTTACTGACAGAAGTGTAATTCCAATTTAAAAAGCAGATCTTCACTGTAACTGTGTTTCTTTTGCTGTATATCCATTTACAGCGTTAAAGAAAAAATCTCTCTCTAAATACAAGAAAATGTTAAGCAAGGGAGAGTCAAAGCTAAAACTTGGCAAGCGCTGAAGCAAAGAATTTGTCCAATAAAATGGAAGAGACGGGTCAAAATAATTCCTGATGTAACTCAATTTATCTCATGCAGTTACATGAAGGATGAATTTGCTACTTTTTACCTCTGGGGCCAGGAAAGGATTTCTGTGATCTCAGTCAGCACAGTTTAAAATAATCGTTCTTAAGAAACAAAATCGTAATTGAAGCCTGATAGAACTGTGCCCGTTATTTTTGGTGTATTACTATAACCATAAAAGAACAGTAGGTCTGAAGAACAACAAAAAGGGCTTCCTAAAAAGATGAGCGTGATGATGTGCAGCTAACATCTTCCATAGCAGTTTTTTTGTGGGAAAAAGGATTTCACGATGGCCTGTTAAAAATGTTTGGTGACATCAGGGACAGCTTCCCTTTCTTGTAAGGCCAAAAGCTTTTCTCTGCTTGCTGCATTGCATCTTTATTTTTTTCCACCAGTCTCATCCTTCTGCCCTGACCAGCTCTAATCCAGTCATCCTTTCCCTCAAGTTCCTTTCGGTCCTGCAGTGTCTGCAGGGATCTCTGGTCTCAGTGTGGCTTCTCCTTCCTGCTGTTTCCAGGCAGAAACATTCAACCACTTTGGACAGTGAAAGCAGAGACGGCTGGCCTTTGCCCTAATTTATTTTCAGATTTTAAATTTTAATATGCTTAAATTTGAGATGCTTTCAAGCAGTGCACTTTCACTGTGAGAACTCAGCCTCCACGTGTCAATCTGTAGTGCTATGCTCAGAGATTATTTTAGTTTTAAAGCCTTATTATGAAACATCAACCTCTGCCTTCCCATCCCACTCCCAAAGCCAGGAAATACTTCTAATACCAATATGTTTCGTTCTTTTAATAGTGTAAAGTAAAAATAACCCTATAGTACTTTAGTGCTATGAAACGAAGTCAGCAATCTGTCGTTCTTATCCTTACTAACATGCAACTGTCAGTTTTAATATGTTGGAAAGGATCTGTATATACATGTATATAAAAGATGTGAAAATAGAAAGGCGTTTATTGAAAGCAGACAAAATCAGGAAGATGATAAAATAGTAAGAGGAAGTGGCCTCAGATATAAAAACTTGCTTTGTGTAGCAGAATTTACCACTAAGAGCTGAGGCTGGCAAATTGCCATGCTTTAGATGAAATTAGATGTGTGATGTAAAAAAGCGTTCAGCTTAGCGTTCAAATACACTAAATGCATTTGCAAAACTAATGTTGTAGAAAGCAATTAAACTTTTTTTTTTTTTTAAGTTTCTTTAATTTGCTTGTTTGCTTTGTTTTTTTTCTATGTGTGTCTTTAAAAGCTTGATTACATATTCAAATACCAGAAATATCAGTTGTACGGAGCTGGATCTCTAAGAATATCTGCATCAGGTGTAGCAATTGGGAGGATATAACAAATTGCCCAACTACCAAATTAAGCAAACATATCTTGCAAGGAGATCTTTTGTTACAATCAGAGCTAATGAAGAATGTTTATTAGAAAGATGATTCCCATGTTTAAATACCTACTACACAATCTTAATCCACAGAGCCACTCAAGCAGAGTGTGTGCTGCTAAACATTTTCAAACTGGATAAAGACTATTTTTTCCATGCAGATTATCTTCTCCATTTCCTGATGTGTTTGTGGAGAAAAGATCCAGAGCTGTAGGAAATAAAGGACAAATACACTTGAAAGACTTCTCACATAAATGTTTTTGAAACCTGCTGAAAATGCTGCGAAAACCCAAGAATCAGTTATTGTACCAGCTGAGAATAAATGCTTTTTCTTCTACACGGGTATGTTCTCCTCCGTGGCTTGGCAAGGCCTGCTTTCTGATCTTCCTGGTAGAAGAGAAGCCATTTCAGCAGACGATGGATAATGAGCCCAGCTAAGTTCTCATGACTAACAAAATCATGCCTGTGCTCCCCGTTCCCATCTGTGAGGTTTTTCCAGAGCTCAGCAAGCAGGGAGGACACCTAACCTGAAAAACTAGCCAGCAGATAACTGCAGTTAAACTGATAATTTTCTCAACATCTTCGTCAGATTTACAAGACAGATAGACTGCTACCTGATTATGATGTAAATCCTCAAATCAAGGCTCTCAGCAAAAGCCATCTGTAATTTTTTGAGAGGAGGTATTATCTCCTCCATACATTAAATCATTCCATGAAGTATTTTTAGGCATGTCTTGTATCTAAATCTTCACTGTCTTAACTGCTTCTATGGAATTTCAGATTTACTCTTTGTGAGGAACAGAAGCTTTACAGTTCTTTCCCGAGCTGCTGTTTTTATTCCCTAAATGGCCTCAAGTTTCTGCAGAAGTTGTACACATCCTTCTTATAAATCTCATATTTCATTCTGCGTTAGTAAAGCTGAGATATATCGATATGACTTAAAAGAAGATACTCTTTGTATTCTTCAGCTAAAATTAATAGTGCCATCTTGAAATTATTAGAAAGGTGACAAAATTGGTTTTATTAGATTATGAAACTGCAAATAATGGTGGATAAATGCAGGTAAAACATTTTTCTCAGAAACCTAAACTTGTAATTAAAGAATGTTGACCATAGGCAATAGGAACGAGAAATGCAGTAACTTTATCACAGTGGGATTTCAAAGATCCATAGTAATTCCACAGTAAGGCAACCTGAAAAAAAGTATGTTGTCATCGTGCTTGATGTAGCATTTAGGAATGTGTTTCCATTCATTGCTACTGGACATTTTATCTCTTATGGAAAGCACTTAGAGCTCAAGCAGGAATATATACTTGAGCTAGAAAAGCAAAAATACTCATGCATGAATATCTTTATATGAAAATATGTAATATACATACAGTCAAAAAAACTACAGGGTCATATGTTATGCTAACGAAACAGTCTTTTATCTCTAGATCACAGAATTAGAGGCTTCTTGGTTGTATAATGAGCAAAAGACTCTCAAGTGAGTCTAGAAAGCCAGCATGGATGTCCTGCCTTGTTTTCAGCCTGGTTTTGGACAGAGACATGGCCACGCATGGCATTCTAAATTCAATACAATTCTCAGCTACTAAATGCTGACACTTTCAAAATAGTAGACTTATTTTAGTTGTGTTTATTTGCTAGGAACATGGTATTTGGAAAATACACAGTGAATTTGAAAGTAATTCAGGAACATAACATGGTCTCCATTTGAGCAGCAGGGAAGGTGCACATTGATGCTACTGTTAGTAGGCCTGGGCTATTCATGTAGCCTATGTTTAAGGACATCCCCATAAAACACAAGTCCTGACCTTATAGTTTGGTTCACATAAGGAGATCCTCATGCTTACAGAGCTCTGTTTAAGTCAATGAGGCTAGACATCGGTTCTGATCCTGTGTGATTGGATTATGGGATTGAAGCTGTGATTTGTCCTACTAAACCAACCTAATTTACTTAAACAGATAAATCCAGTTATCAGATTTTGTTTCTTAGCAACAACACTTTCCAAAATGCAAAACAAACAAACAAAAAGCCCACCCCTGTGCTTTCCTCACGTTTCTAATGGACTACTTCATCTTTTAGTTTGCATTATCACAAAGTGCATATAGGACTGCAAAGATAACAGAAAGAAAACTCCAAGTGCAAAAGTAGTAAAGGTGTTATTTCCTTTTCCTGTAAAACTGATATAAAATACATCTTTTTAATTCCTTCTGATGCTATTTCAGCCCACCCCACCATGGGCCCTGCACTGTTTGACAGAGATCCTTCTGTAAAGGCAAATCAGCTTGTAACCGCCTTGTCTCATGGTGTAATTCACTCCTCATCCTATGTTTCTGGCAAAATGTCTTAACAAAATTAAACCTATAACGTGTTCATAGCACTTTTTTTTTTCTTGTGAGGTCTGTCCCTGCCCTGAGTTTATGCTGTGCCTCTCAGGTTTTTGTGTATTACAGGAGTCCTCTTGCACGTCATTGACTGTCAGGGCTGGAGTATCTGCTGGGAGGTAGAAATGCAGTTCCTTCCCAGGCAGATCAGCTGCTGGATTTGGCAAGCATAGATGAGCAACAAAAGTTTACCAGATGTGTTTTAACTGATAAATGCATTCTTCTGTGGTAACTACAGTAGTGATAACAACATACAAAGTACAGTTGAAGCTTTGGACAATGCTGTTTCAATAGCGGCCTTCAGAAAAATACACTTCCTGTGTGGGGAAGGAGACTGCTGAATAGGCCATTCAGGAGCAGCTACAAGGCCTTGTGGATATTTTATGAAAATACTTCAGAACTGCCTGTAAATTGAGCAAGCAGCACAGAGACTTGTTTAATTGACAGTTTAAAAAAAAAACCACAGTAATCCAGTGATGAAAATCTCTACAGACTTCTAGATTGCTGGCATTAGAAACTAAATAGTTTAGCTAAATAGAAATTACGTTATCAACTGCAAATTAATTATTTTAAACCAGAAAGAAAAGTGAGGAAGAGCTTTGGAAATCATGTTTCATAGTGACAACACAGACCAGACAGGTAATATTTTAAGCAACAGACTGTAGGTAACACTTACCTTAAACCAAAGTGAAGGACCGAAAAATGTGCTGTAGTCTGTACAGGTTTTCTCACTGAGAGAGACAGTGAGCAGCAGATGCAACCTGAGCTAAAATGACTGATAGCAGGAGGTGTACAAACAAGCACTTAGAAAGGTGCTCTCCTTTATCTCAGATTGGTACTTAAATATTTTTCCAGAAACTGGAAATGTCCTAATTATTTCTAACTCCGGAATCAGTCCTGCATGCTTGCAGTCAGTGTGCAGTACTTGGAATGCAAGGCTTAAGATCTGAAAAGCTATTTAGGAATTTCTGCTGTAAAAAATATGTTTTATTACAAGAGGCCAGACAGGAACACTGAACTTTGAAGGGTCATTTGTGAATAACTTCTAGCTTAAGTGATTAAGGGCTCCAGCCTCCAGCTCCTCCACCCAACCTAAAAAATGTATTAGAAACATCCTGCTTTGTCATTGCTGCTGGCCTTTTCTTCAGTGAGCACGAGAGGAGCATTGGGCTTTTGTGTTGGCTTTGGTTCTGTGCCCCTGGGGATACTTTTAACAATGCATAATACTTTAAAGAATTCTGAAACGTTTTTATAATTTCCTTCGAACTGTGAGGATGAAGATAAATAAAGGAGATTTTGGTATGCATAGAAAGCAAATAGACAGCACTTCTAAGGCTCACAATATTTACAATGTGCTTTTACAAGCACACTGTGATACTTGTTAACAAGACCCTCTCCATTCTCTATTTTTTTTTTTTTACATGGAAGGCAAAGCATTCCATGTACTTTTCAAAAATGTTCTTATAAAGAAAGAAAATTACATCTTTTCTACCCATTTAGCATGTTTTTCTTTCCTCTTCTAAAATTAAACTGTGGTGCAAGACTGGACTGACTTCGTCAGGAAATACTTTGGAATTTAATTCAATCTGATTGGTTCATTAAGGCATGTCAAAGAAAACAGTGTAAAAAGCACCGGGTATAATTAGCCTAGAGCTCAGCTAGCAGACTTCCAAGGCCGAGCATAAACGCACCTGTGTTCTCACAAAGGTTTTTAATTTGTTTGCTATATGATGAACACACGTCTCAAATTACGGCTCTAAAACAGAACAAAAAATAGCCTCTATGTAGTCAGAAACAGGAACTTTTAAGTTACGTGTATATCTATATGATATATAGACTGCAATAATGGAATGAGCAGCAGCACAATTAGTTCTTTTGTTGAGTACAGACAAAAGATCTTTTTTTTAAAGACATTTATTTCTGTTTTTAAATAGCTTGATAAAACCCACAATTGGTATTCAGAGTTAAAATGTAAACATTTACCGTAAGTTACCACTGTGTATTAATTTTGTACATCAAACTATTTGCAGTGACAATCCATAAGACCAGTCAAATTCAGCATATTTATAAACTGAAATGTACTGTACTAAGATAAAACAATGCCATAACTGAAAGTATTGGAAAGATGTTCAACTCCCTCCTGTGGTGTAAGTGAGCAGCATCACAACCAGCTTCTGGAAGCTTAGCACTCTAATAACCAAATGCCTGCACTTACTGCAGTAGGACAACAGATTTCAAGCTTACTGTGGAAACTCAGAAGTTAAAATTTGTTAGATTTCTAAAATACATACAAAGTTGTAAACATTTTTCTCTGGAACAGACATAAAAATGGTTTGTGCCAACCTTCTCTATCTCCAACACTAAAAAAAGAAAATTAGGCCAAAGACTACAGACTGAAATTGCTTTGCACGGGTAGCATCACAGTTTGCAGGAAGTATTACAGTGTCAGCATTTACAATTAGTGTTAGTCAGCAGCGGGGAGCACAACCCATTTCCAAGAGAGCTGATGGAACACTCAGCCACTGATGAATCAGGCGCTAAGCGTTGATTTGCCTACTTTTAAGAACAAAAACTTACTACACTCAGGTATTTGTGTACTTGATGGGTGAAACTGACTACAACCAGAAGAGCAAAGAACGCTGCTGCTTGTAGAAGACTGATTTTTAACCATTTTTGGGCATCGCATTCTAAGTATGTGGATCTTCCATAAAGAAGGAAGATGTTCAAAGCAGACTGCACTGAGATCACAGAAATGCCCAGCATCACATCAAGGCAGATATTCTTCACGGAAGTCCCTCAGGCCATTATTATTATTATTTTTTAATGTTGTAGTTTTCAATTCGATTTCACCATTAACAATGAAGTAACTGCTTACTTGATCTGACTCCTGTGTGACCAGTTCCAAAGAGACCAAGACCACTGAGATTTTGGAACGCAGTACAGAATTAATTTCACTTCACAAGGGTTAACTTAATGCAGTAAAGGAGGATAGCATCATTCTAACACTGCCATGTTATTTATTCTCCCAACAACTGCCAGCAGATAGTTTACCTGTGCCCTTGTATTCAGTATATGAGTTGATCATCAATATTAATATTTTCACAAACAAGTTGTTTATCTGAAAATTCTGTCAAGGGCGGCTCTTCACTGAGGATGAGAGGCTTTGTAGTGTGAGATAGCAAGAGGGGATTAATCACAAGTATTTAAAACAATCCTAAAAAGTTCCTTTTTTCCTAGTTAGACTGTGCCTCTCAGAAAGAAGCATCAGGATGCATTCTGTAATACACACTCTTGCATATACTCTTAAAACTTTAAAACGTCATGCAAGCTTTTTTCAGAAAGTTATACTATTGACTTTAAAAAAAAAAAATCAGCCTTGAAGCTGGAATCATTGCTTTCTTCAGTGTCAGCCACAATGTATTTGATGAGCCCTAAATTGCAGTTGCAGTTCCCATCTGACAGAGGTAATTCATCTTGCTTTGAAGGGAAAAAGCAGGAAGATGTCATGCTGACTCCCTATTGCTCTGCCAGATACACCACTTGTCATACAGCCCAGTCACCCTGTGGATACTTAAATCTCTACATGGTTTCTGTCAATTTGTTATTCATAATTAATTGCAGGGGAGTGTTTCTGAAAAGGAACAGAATTTCAGCATATGCTTAATATGCTTGTTAGAGTTTATGGGGAGGGAGGAGAAGGCAGTTACAGGTAGGACCAGGCCATCATTGAAAAACCAAACAAAAATCTTGGCAATAAGCTGACGTGTTGGGCAAGTAGGGACAGACTTCTTCCAACAATTAAAAGAATGTACACTTTTAGCATATGTATACACACACAAGGAGGGGCATGGGAGGAGAGAAAAGGCAAACTTTGGCAAAGTTTAAGGAAGTGCAGTCTTTACAGTCTTAAAAAACCCACCAAACAATAACACTGAAGAAGCAAAAGGCTGAAAACTATCTACAGTTTAAACTGTCTCATGGTGCAAGATGATGCACACAAATGATTCCTAAGATTGCACTGGCTGTTACCACACAGAGAATTACAACACCAACTCTACTTCATTTTGCATTGCAATGCCAGAAGGTAAATGATAGTTTACATAAGCATTCCAACATCATACTGTGATAATACGTTTTTTATCCACATGCAGAGTTCTGTGCACACACATTTAAGTGTACACCATATAATCAATTTCCTATATGTATGTTTGTGGGAAAGTATTCAGCAATTAGCTAAATACTTAATATTTTCTTAATTTGTCTTCCAATGGCAGAAGGAACTCCTTGCTATGTAGTGCAGGAGGGATCTGGACACTGATCAAGGAACTTCTAAAAAACAAGAGTTGTTCAGCAGAAATACTCCTTTTCAGCAGCAACAGAACAGCAAGGTATGAGAACTGGAAGTAAAAAGGCAACTCCTGGTTCAGTTTAAAGATCCCCCGCCCCTTTTAAAACTTATTTTTCTGTGCTATGATCATTCCAAAACAGCCCTAACACCACACGCACTCGGGAAAGCAGTTCCACACATGACTTTTTGCGGCCACAAAACTCCATGCAAACCTGGTTCTTAGCTGAGACATTTCCCATCTTCTGAGATGGTTAACATCAAAACATTTGTGGGGAGAGCAGTGGCCTAAACCACACTGTGTTTTATTTATATATAGTTGCAAAGGACAGATATCATTTTGGCTTACTATTCTTCTCTAGAGAAGGAAAAAAAAATCCATTTGAGCACTGTCTCCACCAGTGAAACAGTTCTATTAGTGCAAGAATAGTGCTTCCCATTTATGGCCTTCCAAGCTTAAAGTGCAGTATATTATGTGAGATTTTAGCTTAACAAGTATCCTTTATTTGAATTTCAGAAGGAATGTTTCAAGTTAGAAAGTTACCTTTTAGGCCTTAAGCAATAAAATCCAAGACAAAGTACTATAACCTATCTTAAAAATGAATGAAATCCACAAGACATCCTTTAAATTTTATGTTCAACATACATATAATACACAAAAACCCACCATATCACTTAACTGCATTGCGTCTGTATTTAAAGTGATCCGTAATAAGGAATTAAAGGCCACTCGGTACAAGTTTTGCTTCAAACAGGACCACGTTGCCTGGACTGTGATACATGGTATGGTTCAGGACTCCCTCCTGCATAGGCCTATCAGTAATGAGACAGCCCTTGGCACTCCACTGTGCACACACTGAACTTTACCAGTGGCTTCCCCCCTTTTTCCTTTTTTCCTTTTTTTAAATGATTATTAATAGTAGACGAGTTAAAAACTGGATTAGTCACGTTATGCCTTCAGCTATTCCTCTTCCCTATTAACATTACAATACTAAGAAACTTTTTTTTTATGTAACTCTGGTTCCCAAACATACGTAGCTCCCAGATGATGTACAGCAGGGAAGGGAATCTTCCAGGCTGTAGATTCTCTAAGAAGGAAATTTGAGCAGTTGTGGACTGTGTTTGGGTGCAGCTTTACAAAAACAAACAAGAAAGCCCACCACGCAGGAAGGAGCATTTCTGTACCAGTACAGCTACTTACAGACATCAAGTTGCAGTTACACAATTTCTACTTTTTTAAGCAGTCAAGCCAGCTTTAACAGGCTCCAGCTCCACTCCCCACCTTCACCCCTTTACCCACAGCTCTGCCAGCTGTTTGTAGGGTTAATTTGTATACAGATGACTGTTAACATCATCACTCAAATAAGCTACAGGCTTTTGGGGGAAAGTGTCTTTGTGCATTATCTTCTGGGGTTTTAGATCCACATTTACTTAAGCAATCTTGATTCATAAACACCTGTAATACTACCACTGCAAGGGTGAAAAACTGCAGTAGTGGAGATGGGAGTGAATAGGATGAGCTGTATGACTAGAAGGAAACTATTGCTGTCAAGATATCTACTTACAGTACACAATCCATTGTTACTTTAAAGCTTCTGGTAATTTTGAGACTGGGAGTCATAGCCAAAAGTCTAGAAGTTTAACAATTAAAAGTACACACGAGGGATAAGGTTATTTTCTAAATTAAAGCAAATGGCTTTTTATTTCTTCTAACATCCAGAAGAAATAATCAGCCAGTTGGGATAATAAAAGCTTAGCACACCATCTAACACAGGAATTAGTATACCTGACTTTCAGCACTACAGTAAATCTCCCTATCACTCTGCTAACCAGCATCTCACCTTCATAGTCAAGGACTTGTCTATGCTGGTGTTTTTAAAAATAATAATTAGAAACACCCCTAGCTTCTCAGATGAATACAGTTCAAACTAAATACCACATCTGCTTTGAAGTGAAGTTAGATAGCAGAAGTGACACTTAACCTGTCAGTCACTGGCATGAGTTTCGTCCCCATTGAATCCCTACTTGTGACTCGGAGTGAGGAGTTAGCTGAAGACACATGCTAACCCACCACATGCTGACCTCCCTTTTCAGGCAAGTCCACAGAGCACATCAAGCCCACCTATAACAAAACTCCCTTCATTGAAAATGCTGGACACAAAGTTCAAAGTTCTGACCTTCTGCACAACGAGTTTCTCCACTGACGTGTCCATGGGAACATATTTTACAATTTCTTATTCAGAAGCAGCTGTATTGATTTCAACATGCTTTCTCCATCCTTCGCTAAATCCTGTTATCAGAAGCCTGTGCCAAATTCAGCAGGCCCAGAAATGATCACTTATGCATCGCTGATAACAATTGCTGTTTCAAGGGATTTCTGTTAGAAATTCTTTATAGTGCCTACTGTAGCCCAATGGAGCTAACAAATTCCTGTACAAGTTGGAGCAGTAACACTCTTGAAAAGGACCACTGCAGAGAGCTGTGCTGAACTGAAAACCATCACCCCAATGACTTTCCTATTCAAAGTGTTTTAAGGACTGATGCTTTAGAGTTGGTTTCATGCTGGGAATTCAGTTCTATAAGCAGTAGCTTCATTGGAAATGGTTGTAAACAGTAGCCAGAGTACTCAGCAAACACAAAGACTTACGACAACAAAAGATCTGTGTTAAACAGTCAAACCGAGTTCTACTCTCGTGTTAATGGGACACCTGAGGTGTCCCCAAAAGTTTTGAGATTAAGAAGTTCTTTCCACTCAAAGGCAGATATTCTGTACTAAAAAAAGTCCCTATTATTCCCAACAGCCAGTTTTACTAGCAATTACACAAACGCAATTTTTACTTTAGCTATCTACTTTTCACTAAAACCTGAACTGCAACCTCGCCTCTGTCTCTCAATTAAGTTCCTATTAATGTTTAAAATCATCATTAAAACCTCAGTACACTTTTACCTTCACTACTTCATACCAGAGACCTGCTAGTGCAAAAGCTAGCACAGACATTACTAGCTGTACGATGTGAAAACAGTTAGTCATATACAGTACATCTGAAAGCATTTTCTTATATCCAAGTGTTTGCTCTGAAGTAACAAGGTTTAAGTAATAAGGAAAAATACAGTTGATTAAGAGTCCCATTGTAAAACCATTCAGCGAGGCAACTGGAACAGAACAGAGATCAGGAAGTCCACCCAACTCCAGCTCTCCAGGAAGCGCAAGCTGCAATTCATTCCCTATGATGCTGCTCGCTTCTACTTCCAGAAACTGCAGTTCTTGATTACACTGCAACTTTCCCAGCCACACATGTGCAAAATATATGGTGTTGTCTCCTGGGCAGCATGAGCTAAAGTCTCCAGCAAAACTACAAGCTTTCTCCAGCCAGCCCATTACTGAAATGCTATTAATGCAGTGAGAAACCCCATCAAGCCTGTCTTTCCCAGAAGAAAAACAAAGACACAATGAATCTTTCCACAAAGCCACTACATTTGAGCTTCTCCCTGCTGACTCGCTCAAACTCAAAGGCATTTCTGAGCCAATGCAAGGCGGAGGTATATTATTAAAGAGAGAACAATTCCTGGTGTTAAAATAAAACAATTCTTTTTGTAAACTGCTACTATGATTTTGAGAGTTGTTCAGTATGGAATGTATGTGTGCCAGGTGAGCTGCTGCCTTGTGATGATCTTGGCCACCATCACATACTCTTTCCAGGTTTAAATATTCTTTCTTCATATTCCTATAGAAGATGAGCATAGCTTTGCTGTTTCACAGCAGAACGAGCTTGAAGAAGAATCGATTGACTCCAAATAGTGCAAGCAGCACAACTGACAAATCAGTGGATCTCAATATGGACCTAAAGAGAAAGAATACAGGAAGTTATTATGTGAAATCTCCACCCCAGTTTTTTTCCTCCCAAGCTCATCTTGCAAGATACCTCATCTCTTCTCTAGGTCCCAGTGTCTTAGTGCTCAGGATTTAGAAAATAAGAATTCTTCAATATAAAGAGTAGCCCAACTGCAGAATGTGAAGTATTCCGAAGAGACAGCTCTCCTTACAGCCTGCTTTGACCGCATCCAATGGGGCAGGAGGTATACCCACTGCAAGTCTGCTTTCTGCAGATTCAATTTAACCACTTACCAAAAGTGAGTTTGTAGCAAGCATCAAAGTGAGTCAGCAAACGAGCAGCTAGAAAGATTCATTGTGTCACAGTATGATTTTCCACTAACTGAAATGCAGTCTATGGCTGATCAGAGGCTTAACATTAAAGGCAAACACTAAAGTTATCTTCCTGTAAACAGAAGCACATGCTGGAATCAGGGACATGGTGAGAAGAGCTTCCAAAGGAGCAGGTCAGAGCAGAGGGAAGGGTGCTGCTTGCACTGTGTCCAAATGGGGAGCTGATGTTGTTACAAGAGAGCTATTCCATACCAGCACAGATAAGAAGCAAAGGCAAGGCATTTTTAGCCACTAAGGTTATTACTATGCTACGTGTGTAATTCTTGGCAGTATAGCTCAGGATCAAGCTTCGGCACTGTAGGACAAATGAGTCCCAAAAATAAAAATATGAGACTGCATCCTGACCTCCCTTTTCAGCTTACCTTTCACAAGTCACAGACTGCCAGAATGATCTTTCAGCACTCACCCAGCAGCCAGATGTCAAAACTTACATTGCAGCTGCATTTACGAGCAGAAAGCAAGCATCAGCCTTTGGCTGCAGCAGATGCCAGTTGGGAAAGCCCACAGCTTGCTTTTGTTGCCAGTAAAAAGCAAAGCTTTCATTTCAGCGCAAAACCAACAGAACTTCTATGCAGTGCGAGAGCTATTAATTAATGTCTTTAGGTCAGAGCTCGTTCAGGGAGTCCCATGTGGTGTGGAAACAGTCTCAGCACAGGAGGGAATTAAATCTGAGCTGTCATTTGCACGCAGTGACATTATTATTTAAAACTACCTCTGTGTCTTCTCTGTTCTAATTGCTCTCAGTTTTGAGAACAGAAATTAAAGCAGGAAATTGCTCTATCACACGTCAAGATGCGTGTGTCGGTGATGTATTTACATTAACGATGACTGAGGAACATGGAACAGCTGAGGGGAGAGTTAGGCGGGGTTCAGGGGAAGGTGCTGCCCCGGAGGGCGGCGGGCACAGCCCATACTGCCGGAGCTCAGGAGCGCTGGGACCCCGCTCTCAAACACGCGGTTTGGAGACCCTGCGCAGAGCCGGGAGGCAGACTCGGTGATCCTTGCGGGTCCCCTCCAAACCGAGCAGCTCTGCTGTGCGATGTCTCCAAGAGTCACGGTACGTATAGCGAAGCCCCGGGCCGACTACAGGGCGGGCTGCAGGGCCCCCACACGGCTTCCCCCACCCGGCCCGGCCTGGCCCGGCCCGGTCCCGCCGCCCACCTGCAACCGCACGTTGAGCATCATGGAGGCGACGATGTAGAGGTACGGGAAGTTGATGCGGAGCTTCCAGGCCAGGTCAAAGAAGATGAGGAGGGTTCTGGTCAGCCCCTTGCAGAACACGCCGTACGACCTGGCCGCGGCCGACTGGGAGAGCCTAGCAGCCAGGGCAGACAGAGTCACCGCCATATACCCCCGCCGCGGCCCAGCCGCAACGCCCGGGCCCTCCTCTGCCGCCCCCTCCCCGCGCCCGGCGCTGGGTGTCGCCAGCGGGGAGGAACCCGCGGCCGCCGGCGCCCTGAGTGTGACGTCACCGCGGCACGCGACGCGACGCCCCCACCTCTCCCCGACGCGCATGTCCGCGGGAAGGGCGGGGCGCGCTGACCGTTGGAGCGGGCGCGGTCGTTAGGGCCCGCAGTGTCCCCTCAGCGCGACCGCTGTGCCTGTAGGTTAACGTGCCCTAGAAATAGACAACGAGTGCTGTGTTTGAAGACGTTGAATCTCAAGAAAAAAAGGCCCTTTTCTCTCAGCAGTGGTTTCCACTCATCTAGCTTTGAGTAACTGTAAAGTGAAACAGAAACACCTGTGGATTTAAACTCATGGTAAAATACTGTTTAATTGCCACAGAATCACTATGGCGCACAGAGAGAAATCCCGATACAAAGTTGGATATGCTCCAGAAAATGCTGACAGTAGATTCCTTTTTTCACTAAAATAGGCCATACAGTTAGTCAATTAGTCCATAATAGCAAGCTAGCAACAGTGTTGATTTGGATCTAATCATTTAATTAAACACTACGTTTGATGAAATAATCTCTAGCTTTCCAACAAAGAAATGCAAATTGCAAAGAGAATGCAATTGAATGCCAATTGAAGTGTTCTGCCAGAGTTTGTCACATCAGGGTTTGGAAATCAGCTGCTCCTTTAGACAGTGAAACATCCCCAAACAACCCCACACGTTCTGCTTTGATTTCAGCTCTGTCATGGTGGTAAAAACCCTTCCTTTTCAATTTAGATAGGACACTGATTAATGTGCAGAAATTCAAAACTACTGACGTGCACTTTGTAGCTGAGAGCTGCAGAAGTCGTTTCCCATCAATTCAATGCCATCTTTCCATTTTGCTCCCTAACCCTGACTCGTCTTTCTCGTGCATCAGACAAATGCACCCTTATTGCTTAAGTCCTTTCATGTTTTATTCCATTCTGCGTAAAATTTCTCCTTAGGAATTCAAATACTAATTTCTCTGTTCAAAGAAAGAATACTGTTAGTCAGTGTTACTGACTTGTCATAGTTTCAAAAGACACTCTGAAGCTTTCTACATCTGTTTTGACGAGGAATAGTTTCTCATAGGCTTTCTGCAAGGATTTCTCTGTTCTCCCTTAAGGCTCTTAAGTTACCATATTTCCAAAACAAGAGGAAAAATTAGGCCCCAGATATGCCTACCACAATAGACCACTATTATCTACCAGCATCCTCTTCTTTAACTGTCTGTCTTTCTTCTGGTTTTGTGACTAGGTGTGTGCACAGAACAACCCTCATGCCTTTGGTCAGCTCTCCAGGCAAATATGCTGTGAGCTAAATATTTGAAGGAGAGAGAGCTTAGAGGTATTTATGCTTAGTTTCTTTCTGCTGTATTTTTATATCCATTGCTATGCATGCAAAAACTGCATAGAATGATTGATAAAATGATTGCAAAATACTGAGATCATAACAGAAACTTGGAAAGGGAGAAGTCTGATATTTTAGACAATAAACCATTTTGTTCTCTTCTGTTCCTATAATCTTCTGTGCTCTTTTGGACTGAAAGTTCAGTTTAAAAAAAAAAAAAAAAAGCCAGCTGGTTTCTAACAAACCTCCTCTTGTGAGTGGGTGTTTTAGGGCTGCAGGGAAAGCTGTCAGCAGCCCGGCAGGCTGTCTGCTGGTGCAGTGCCTGCCTTCCCTGGTGGTGATCAGCCTTGGCACTCCGCAACACCAGGCACCCCTCTCAGAGTTTGTTGTCCCTGCTGACAAAAGCACTCAGCTCATTCTTTTGGTTCATGCTGTTGCCTGGCTTTGAGCCCCCCCTCTACAAAATCTTTCAGAAAATCAGGAATACAGCAAACTGTGGATTCTAGCAACAGTCCTGTCAATGACTGGATGTGAGTGAGGATATTGACGATATGAACAACTCTTGCAGAAGCTACTGTATACTGTGCAGCACTGTGCAGAGCATGCGCTGAGGAGCACTCATACTCCAACATATACAGTCTTAAAAAGACACGAGACCACATTTGAACCAGGTATTTTTAATCAGTGTAATAAATGCAAGACTAACATTACATCAAATTAACTTGCTGCCAGCAGTATGCAGAAATACCAGTCACCCAACTGCATCTCTTGCTGAAACAGTTGTGGTTGATCTGTGCCACCATTAACCTGGATTGTTCCACCAAAGGGACAATTTTCTGATCGTTATATTTAGGAACTGCAGAACAAATCAAGCAGTCTATTCTGGGAGATGGGAAGTGTCACTTAGCAGCGTACCAGCGTGCATTCCTTGGAAAAATGGGAAGTTTGTCAGAAAAAAAATTCTTTCCAGAGAGAAGTAGGCTTCTGAGCACTGCGCCTGTCCTCGGGGAAACTGGCCACAGAAGGCCTGGTCCTTTAAACTAGTAACACTGAATGGGCTCAAGTCATGGTTAAACCTTTATCCTCTTCCTCAGTATCTAGAAGTTCATTTATGTGAACTGCTTGATGCCAAGATAGGTAGAAGTTGGAGGGAATCTCCAGCTTACACATCTGTGTGCTTCAGCAATGGCTCACTCACCTAACGGCATGATTTGCCTTCGGATGGCAGAAAGGCTCGTTCCCTTATTTATGCTGAGGTATTTACGAGCAATAAAAAAAGCTGAAGTAGCACAGAGAAATCTCAGATCTTGTTAATTACATAGAATGGTGTCTGTATTCCAAAAACTTACAGCCACGTGCAGGGATTACTATAAAGTCCCACTGCCTTCAACAACAGTTCTCACTGTAGTAATCACTGTCTGTTACTGCTTGCTAAACATGAGGGTAGGCAGAAGTGAATGCAAAGCCTTATGTGGTTTTTGTAACTGAAATTTTCACAGAAGAGGTATTTGTCAGAAGCTACCTGAGGAACATACAGGGCTCGTTTCAATTGTATGCGTGTACCAGCTACATCATCTGTGCTAACACCACATTAATGTGATACATTTATTTTACAATGCTTCATTATTAAGATATTTATATATTAGCATTTTATTTTCGTATTCCTTTAATCTCGTCTCTCTGTTGCAGCAAATGCTGACATTTAAAGCTGTGGTTCCTTTTTTATTGCTGGCGTTGGTTCCTCTAGAGCAGACTGAGTACTAAATCTGAACATTGTACCCATCACATGCTATTACAGGGCTTTTGTCAAGGCTCAGGAAACTGATCACGCCAAAAATGTCTGCCTGGAACACCCACAAAATGGTGCATTATTATTTGCAGATTATATTCCTTTCTAACGTGAATTTTATCTCTCCAGCTGCAATGATCTCCTCTGCAATGATGGTCTTGCTTATTAAAACTGTGCTCTGTTAGCATGGCAAAGGTCCATAACTAAGGAATGTAAAGATCACGAAGCAAAAAACTTCAGAATCTTAGGCAGTTGAGTAAGTCCTGTGCTGATTGAAAAGTGGGAAAGCAAAGGAGCTCGGTGAGTGACAGGCAGGACACAGAGGCAGATACTTCATGGATGGAATGAGAGTCCAGCAGGGAATTTCAGATGCCTGGTCCTGTGAATAGAGATTTCCTTCTACCAGTTACTGTATTCCTAATGCTGTATCGTTAATGACCTGATCTTTACCACCAAGTCAAATGAGGATAAAATACTGAAGTTCAATTTTTCTTAGACAAATCTTTTAGCTATTGTGAGATAAAAAAGCATTTGAAAACCCTATTTTTCTCCAGTCAAAGAAATCTCTCATTGTTTTGGGTCATACGTGGTTGGGTTTGTTTGTTTGTTTGTTTGTTTTGGATTTTCTTTTGCACCTGATTTTAATACAAATATGTAAAGAGAGAGTAGTGCAGCACATGCTGAAAGCCTTACTCCGCCCTCTTACGCTTTGTGATTCACCTTTGCTTTGTGTAAAATTGGCTCCTGCATTTCTTCAGTCCGACCTCTAATTTCAAGTGTCTGTGAGCTACAATTAGAGCTTTTTGCCCCTCCAAGAGCTGTGACACTCTCCATAAGGGCACACTTTTACTTTTGACGCAGATATTTTAACATGCTATTTCCTGAAGGCAATCGAGCAGACCTGCTGTCAGCAGGAAGTGCCACCCAGGAGCAGGAGAATGAACCTCTGAATCACTCTTAGGTGTTCTGGTTTTTTCCCTGACATGTTTCCTTGTACGTACATTGTGTACTGGTACTTCCCTGCTTCTCTGCTTATTTATTTGTGGCTTTATTAATAAACTAATACGATAAAGAGCACAGCAATGGTTTGAAAGATGCTATAAAAGTGCAAAATATTATTGTCTCTGTAATGCTGTCGTGATGAGTAAAACTTTCCAGTATTGCATCAGCGTGATTACCCTGCCACTCCCCATCCACAAAGGAGAACAGTCTTCCTTCGGTGCCAGCACACGCACAATGCACACATTCAGACAGGCTCCCAAACAATTTAAATGATGATTTCCTCTCAGCGTCCAAGAAAAACACTTGAAACAATTGCAATGGGTGACGGACGATAAGGTGAACAATATTAGGGCTGACCTAAGCCTCACAGTTATGGTTCATGACCTCATCAGAATTATGGAAAGATTTATAATTGGTTATAGCTACTGCCATTCATTCTTTGCTTTTTGCATGCTCCTCTGTGAACTGCATCTGTAACTATTCTATACACAACTCAGCAGAGCAATCATACTTACTAAGCTGATCATTTTGGAATTAAGGTGTTTGTTAGTAACTTCTTACTCGCCTGCTCTGTCTTCCACCCTGTTCTCTAATCCTACATTTCTTTCACTTTGTCAAACTGTTTCTGTGTCCGCTTCTCCTTCCAGTCTCAGGGGAAACAAATAACGTACCTGCAAAGACTTAAACATTATGCACCATGTAAGTGAGCTTTTCTTTTTAAAGTACCAATACGCTTCTTACTAGGGAAACAAAAGTGGTGTAAGAATTAATTGAAGCCTAGATGAAATGTATTAATATCTAGTAATAGAATAATAGTGCACTGTGTACTGTAAGGAGCATGCACACAGGTAGCAGTTTGTCCTCCAGGGCACGTACAGAACACTTACCTGGAGAGAGAGATCCATTAGGATTTCAAATTCAACATATAGAACAATTCTGGAGTGAACAAATATGTAGGGATGTGGGAAAAACAGCGTATGACTCTGTTACCATCATCACTATCCAAACTGTAATACTGTGTGTAATAACTAACAGCAAATACTTATCTAGATATTTTCTAATATCAGCATTTGTACGTCCCATTAGAATTGTCAATCAGAACATACAGCATGCTGTGTTTTAAAGTAAGTCATTCTTGGCAATGCTTAAAATAACTGATCTCAAAAGAATCAGAGGAGCACTGAAAAGGAAATGCATTAAAATATATTGCTAGTTTCATGACAGGATCATTAATGCCATTTGTGCTGATGTCACTGTTTCCTCCATGATAGCTTTCATCCTTGTCTTTCTATGCTATTTTGTAATGATGTTGTAAATTTCATTGTGATTCTTTTTCATGAAACAAATTCCAATCATCCATGTGGGTTACGCTGGGTAAAAAAGAAACGGCAGAGGAGTTGGGAGGTGGGGAAATAAGAAGTACCTTTACATGTCTCTTGAATCTTTCCATGCTCTGATCTCCTCAGGACCCTGACATAAATCAGACAGCGTTCACGTCTGCTCTATTTCTGTGAGGTATCTGAAAGCCCCAGAAGTGGCTGTAGCAGCCAAGAGCAGCAGGAGCACTGTGCCGCTGCCCACACCTCTCTTCTGAGCTCCTGGGGCTGGGTAGGAAAGGGTTGCCAAGTCATTGGCAGAGCAGTCTGGGCTTCAAGGATATTCAGCTTGAATGACGAATCGTTTCAGCTTCCATCTGTATGGGGGAACGTGGACACACAGCTTTTATAAAAATAGCCTTTCATTTGTCAGCGATAGTTACCATATTTTCCTCACTGATATGAAATGTCTGAGAATCATCTTTGCCCACCAAAGAAAAATGGAAGAGAGTAAATGTCATGGGATGCTCTGTCCACTGATGAGGTTTTATTTTATGGTATCCAAATAATTTAGACATGTTCTGAAACTAATAGGAGATAAATCACTAGAAAACCCCCTGGGATGGCACCTCTGTTGATTTCAGTGGATTGATCATCACTCGGCACAAGAAGTGTGTGCTCGGGCCTCTTCCTCATGCTTCCTTTGATGGATGGCAACACAAGGAGAAGGGTGGATGTGTGCGTCAGTCCAATCAGCAGCCTCTGCCAAGGAGAATAACAGCAACCGTGAAAAGAAAAAGGCTCCTGGGATCATTGGGCCTGTTCTGCTTGACTTTTATTTCAACAGTTACAGGAAATAAATGGTTTCCTTAGGGCAAAAAAGAAACCCAGGGCTCTGTGCAGCCTGGCAGCCCCAGCATGAGTGGTCCAGACTGCCCCACCTGGTGAAGCTGGCTGTGTACTGATCTGGCCTAAAATCTGCCAGCAGATTTAATTAATGTCACAGCATGGCAGGAGGAGGGAGGGCAGCAGGAGGATCTGTGGATGGAAGGAAGCATTCTGGCTCTGCACTGTGCTGGCACATGGAGCGAGAGGGACCCGCCTGAGGGGAAACAGGCATCTGCCCGTGGAGGCACACAGGGAATGCCACAGGTTGTCCTTAACTCGAGTTGCATCTGCACGATAAATCTTTACAGCGAACCTAATTCCACATTGACATGTTTCGTATGATACTATGCATCAGTTTGTGCACAAAAGCCTTGTGGCAGATGGGCCTTAGGAGTGTTGAAAGCAGGGATTCCAAAATGGTGTCCAAAAGGAGTGTTTGGTTTGAGAGGTGTGTGGCGATGCGGCAGTGCGGGTGCCAGGCCGCCACACGAGTGAGCCGGGATCAGGGCGGGATTCTGCCCCACGGACTC
Organism: Pavo muticus; assembly: GCA_016647715.1. NCBI lineage: Eukaryota > Metazoa > Chordata > Aves > Galliformes > Phasianidae > Pavo > Pavo muticus. The sequence goes on along the minus strand of JACDJE010000108.1, from coordinate 375,668 downwards.
ACGCCCACGGTGAGCAGGCAGGAGCCGCGGCACAGCCTCCCCGGTGGGCGAGCACACTGTGCACACAGCCCGTCCCGGCAGTACCGCTGAGTGACACCGCATTTCTGTAAGGCTCTGTGCGATTCAACGACAGCAAAAAAAAAATCTGCCCGGGGCCGCCCCTGGCGCAGAGCTGCAGGCGATGGTGGAGCCCAGCTCGGCGGCACGGCCGCTCCCGCTCCGACGGACGGAGGAACCAGAGCGGCGGCGCCGCAGGAGCAGCTCCCGGGAAGGCGGGGCGCCCCGAGCGGGCCCGGAGGCGGGGCGGCGGCCGCACGGAGCCCGGCCGGATGTGAGCGGAGCGGCCGCTTCCTGTTTCCCGCAGTTCTCTCTCTCCGCCTTGGGTGGTGGCCGCTGCCTCGTCCCCGCTCGCAGGCACAGGGCGGAGGCGGCCGCGACACGCTGCGGAGCCCTCCGCCGCCGGCTGCCTTCTCGCGCGGCGCTCCCCGCCCCGCTCAGCAGCCCCGATGCAGGCCATCAAGTGTGTGGTGGTGGGCGACGGGTAAGTGCGGCCCCGCGGCGGGCGGCGGCGCGGACCCCTTTGGTCGGGCCCGAGCCCGAGCCCCGCCGGATCCCGGAGGCTGGGGGCGGCCCGAGGGG